>OVAQ01000871.1:0-23695 GCA_900406345.1 Erysimum cheiri | reverse complement strand
TGGAGTTTTGAGCTTTTCTGTTTTCATAAGTGGGTATATCATATGAAACCCCATTATTAATTCTCTAATTATTTTAAAATTTATTATTATTAGAATATGGATTCTCTATATTTATATTCATTAAACACAACTTTCAAAATATTATGGTTAGACATGAGATTTATAGAATTTATTATGTAATAAATTTTAAAACAATATTTTTTCTTAACAACAAAAAAAATTTTGGTTGTGAAATATTTTCTTAATAATTGTTAATAATCCATAAAAATTTTAAAACTTTTAAAATTTTCAAACTCTACAAAAATCAAATTAGAGATTCATTCATCTACATATATAAATAATTTTATGCAAAAATATTGCACTTGATTTGACCATACATGTTTTCGTTATTTGTTGCTTTTTTTTTCTTCATTGCCTTACATTTCTAAGTGATTTTCTGATTTAATTTGAAATTTGGTCAATGATTTTTCATAAATCACTAGAATTACATTATTATTTCACTCATCACACATTTTTGTGCATACTATTGCATTGATATGTTAGTAAGGCACTAATGTTGAATGTGATGCATTAGTTGGAACAACAACAATATTACGCTGACTATGATCTTGATCCAAGAGGTTATATATCTCAGCAAGGTCAGGGAAAATCTTTTTCATGATGATTTGACTCTGAATGGTTGCGTAAGACTCATTCAAACTTGCGAAAAACTTAACAATCTTGGCATGATCAGCTCTAGATGCATTTGTTGTACAGATTTGGCAAGTTCCAACACAGTCAGCTCCATCCAAATCATCCCATAGTGTTTTTAATGCAGAATAATACTAAGATAAACTCATTGATCTTTTATTGAAGTGACCAAATTTGCTACGTTAATAGATAAGATCGAGGAAGATTTGTAATATGAAATCGAGTAATCAAATCCTTCCAAATTGCAGCAGCATCATTGAATGGAAGAATGCTTTTATAGATTTGCTTTGTGACAGAGTTTATTTCCAAGATTTAACCATGCTATTGCAGTGTGACCAGATTCTGAAACTAGGATCAAATCCAAGAAGTCTTGGTAAAGATCCATCAACAAAAGCAATATTGTTCTTAGCATCTAAGGCAACAAACATCACAAATTTCCAAGAAGAATAATTCGATATGTCAAGTATCTCAATTATGATTGCATTACCCGGACTATCACCATTCGTAAGCGGTGAGTAATTAACATCCGTGAAATCAAACTGTGGCGGTATTCGTGATCTTGAGTTGAAATTTGTTGAATCAGAGTAAGATTCGGTGGTGCGGAGAAGATTGAACACGATATGGAGTTTCTCAGCTGAATCTTTAGTTGATCTTTACTAGTGACAAGATTGCACATTACCTAATAATCCATACTAAAGAAGGGGCAAGCAGCTCTGATGACTCTCAGCGTAGTATTCCTGTGTTAGAGAGTGACAGTTCGGTGGAGGCTGTTGGTAGTGGTGGTGATGACCCGCAGGAGGGTGCCAGTGGTGATGACCTTTCTGCTTCTCTGTGTAGGGATGGTTTTAGCAAGTCTCAATCCAATCAGAACGTCAAAATCATCGAGGTAATTGTTGTATTTAGAGTTAAAAATTGCTTGTTAGTGTATTTTACTGCTAATCTCTTGCATTATATTTGCTCTTGCATTATATTTGCTTGATTGGGTATAAAGTTGATAGGTTCCAATCAGAGTTTTAAGAACACGAACACAAGATTTTTCTTTTGGGTAGTTATGACTACCTCTTTTTGCCTTTTTATTTTTTTTATTGATTTATATAGAAAATACCAACAAGATTTAAAGTTATCCAAATCCTAGAAAAAACAAAAAAAAACTAAAAGATAAACATGAATCTAATAAAACCAAATCCAAATCAAAAAATAAGATAACACCAAAACCAAAACCAAAACCAATTAATCCATGTATCTCAGATTAGGCCTTCGCGTACGAACGGGCCGATCATGATTCATGAGCCCATCAAAAGTTGTCTTCTGATCCCTCATAGTCTTGTTTATATATGCAGTTATATGCATCATCCTCCTTGTTGGATGTATCACAAGTCACATTTTATGCATTCCAACCATCGCAAGATCTTGAAAATTAGTTGATCTTTGAATGATCGAGTGTTGTGAATCATGAAATTGATGAAATTGTTGAGTTCTATGCAGAGAAACTCAAAGATTCAAGAAGAAAAATGTGCGAAAAGGAGCAAAATGCTCTGATACCATTGATAGTTGCAAAAAGATCATCGAATGAAAATGAAGAAGATGAATTATTCTGTTATTCTCTTTTAAGTGTTAACTAGATAGCAACCCGCGGTTCACCGCGGGGTAATTTTGGTTTTACGGTTTATAAGTTTAGATGTCTTTTTTATTTGATATCATGTAAATGAGTGTAAAGTACAGTATATGATTTCCCATTAGCATGTTATGTTAATATGTTGTATTTATCTTAGAGATTATTAATAATTTGTTTAGGGGTGTGACATATTCATATAAATATATATTATAGTTTTTCAAATTTTTGTATTGATGTGTCATATAATTTCATGAAAGAATATAAGTAGTGTTTTTATTATCCATGAATTAGTATAAGAATGTAATCCATTTTCATATGATTAGAACTTTATATAAATATAACTATGTATCCTATCAATAAATAAAATAATAACTATGTACGTGATTCAAGTTTGGTTTTGGGCCATATTATGTATGGGTACTAAATACAAAATAAATTATAAAACAAATGATGAAGCCCATTTGTTTTTGTCGGCCCATGTCTTCTTTTTTTCAATCAGAGAGATATCAAAAAATGTGTTGTCTTCTTCGATTGAAAAATTGGGATTCCGATTTGTGCCCTAAAAACCACGATTAGTATGAATCGAAACTTTGCTGAAATCATCTGTTGGGATTATATGTCACCACATTCATCAAATCGCTGATACGACGTCCAGGTAATTTGATTAGTTGATTCTCAATAGATCTGTAGACTAATTTTTATTGTGCTATGCTCTAAATTTCTCCAATTTGTTTTGCGAGGAAATTGAGAATTTCCCCATCAAATGCGATGAGATGTATCAGAGAATAAGCAAGTTTAATGGTTAGTTAGATTGATTAATATAGTTTAACTCAATTTTTGAAAAAAAAAACAATATCGTCGATGAGTTTCTTACTCTAAATCGATTTGATTATGAGGTAATTGGGAGACAGCTGATTCGTGGAATATCATAGTTTCAAGAGTTCCAAGCTTGAAGCCAATTCATATCTTTGAATGTAAGAAGCTTGCAATAGGATTTATAGTAATTCTAGTTATAATGAGTTTCTAATAGAAATCGCTTTCTTTGTAAACAAATTGGCAAGAAGCTGATTCGTGGCGATGCGTTGGTTCATGATTGCAAAGATTGGAAGATTTCGTCTCTATGAATGTAATAAGCTTGCAATCTTATTTATATAATTCAATTAATTATTGTAACAAATTAATTTCTAACCATAAATCGATTTTGTTTTTGAGCACTCTGGGAATAAGTTGGATGGTGGAGCTTCATGGATTCAAGATTTCAATGATTGGAGGGTCACATATCTGGGAAGGAAAAAAGATTGCAACATTGAGACAGGTATCATCTGAATACCTTTGTTTAAGTTTCTGACTTGAAAGTTTTTCATATTTTTACTTAACGTGATTTATAAAACAGCATAACACTTTCTGATCCGATGAGAAACCAAATCATTTTACCAAAGATAGAGAAACAGAAACTGATAAGCATTTAAAACACACAGAAATAGTCTAAGTGAAACATGGAAAAACGAAACATAAGGTGCCATAAGTAGGCTTATTGAAAACAAAGGAAATTAAGGAAAATTTCAGATAAAACACTTCAGTTAACTAATCATCTTCATTGTTATCTTCACTGGAATTGGTGAAAGCAAGCCTGTGGAAATCAAAAATTTGATAAGTATAGACACATAAGTAAAACTTTATCTAAATATAATAGATATACCAAATCAAGTACCTCATCTTGAAGTCATGAGCCTCTGGAAACGGTGGATTGAAATAAATCCGAGATGCAGGAGATGCACTATAAACCTCCATTCTTTCACCTAAGTAGCAAGATAAAGTTTAAAACTTTATTTAAGATATGAATATATAGACAGATTGATATTTGAAGTATATAAGATGTAAAACTAATTATAGTTAACCTGATGATCTGAACTTAGCACGCCAAAACCGCAAAACGGCAACAGTATTATTTCCAGAATACCAGTAATGGTTGTCAAAGTAGTCAGCTAATTCATTATATGCTATACAATCCATTTCAACTCCACTGCACAATAAAAATTAATATTGTGCTGGCCTCAACCTTCTTGCTACACTTCTTACATCCAATGTAAAACCAACCCATATCAGCCTCTATGGAACACATTGTGCATATGATTTTACACTTTTGGACCTACAAAATTTAAAAGTTAAAAAAATGTTATTTACATATAAATACAAAAACTGTGGTAATTAGCTTCTCAATAACAAACCTCAGTACAGTCTTGTAAGCAAGCAAGGGTCTTTTTTGGATATTGATCGAAATATGCATCACTTCTAACAACTATGTCTTGCCTTGGATTTGACACTGCGACTGTTAAACCAAGACCATCCTTAGGCAAACTGTCAATAAAAAAAAAATGATTAGTATTGATTAAAAACTTTATATAATGTTATATATAACAAATTAGTATAAAAATCAACCTTTGCTTGAAGTCCTCAGCCTCTGGTAACATAGGATTGATTATCACAACAGATGCATCAAATGCATTTGTAATCTGATTCTCACCTGCATTAACAGAAATCACTTTTTTAAAACATTTCCGTATGTAAAGCCACTACAGAAGTGATAGGCAATAGTCATAACATAAGAGATAGGCAAATTCTTTGTATACCTCTAAAAGTTGAAACTTTTGCAAACCTGATGAGACAAATCACAGTCTCACCACTTGCATTTTCGCAAGCACTGTTTAACTGGTCAACAAATTTACCCCATAAAGTACAGGGAAGCCGTGAATCCCTATCAAATTGATCATGTTATACTAAAAACTTAATAAATATATAGTCAATAATAAGTACAGAAGACGCTTACATAATGTCTCTCATCTCAAATTCCAGCTTTCTGGTAGGTTTGTTATTGGCGTCAACAGATTCAATCTTACCAACATTGACTACCTGTCCAAGAACATCTTTGCTTCCAAAAAAATATATATATTAGATAATGAGATACAATTTTACACTACATGATAATAGTAAATCAAATAGTCACTAACCAATCAAAATGAATGGGTTTAGATCACCAACAACTATGGTTGGAAAGTCGATCAATGATAAGAACATATCATCATTGACAAAGTTTGATGTTGTCACAAAAGTGTTGTTGACAAATCCGAGCTTGAACTGATGACTTGTCACACGGTATTGCCCCCTTGCTTGTGCAAGTGCAAAATTGTCAATGAACTTCTAGTCGCCTTTGACCAAATGTTTCTCATACTTGGAGACCAGAGTCTTCTTAACAGAAGCATGAATTTTGGTACCCTGCATACATTGTGTAAACTTTATAAGTATCAGAGAAACTGGTTAAACTTTAGAGATAGTGTAATACAATAGAGTATAAAATACCTTCTGGTCAGATAGAACCATTTCATACGTTTCTCCTGACTGAGCCGTATATTGTTTCTAGGTATGCAAGATTTTCACATGCACACGCCAGGTAGTCTTGACTGCTTGAGCACCATTATGGTTGGTTGATTTTTGAAAGACTGATCTGTTTGCTAAATGCCGATTGTGAAAGTTGGGATGTTTTGGGACTCTAGACTAACATGGTATATATATAGGTTAGTAAATAGGGTTCTCATCAAAGGCATAAAATCGAGAATATGCTGTTTTTTGGATAGATTAGTTAGAAATGGGTACGATTATGGAAATATATCTTGCTATTTACATGGTAGTTATTATATAAATCTCTCTTGAATTAGGTTCGAAAAATTGGAATAAGGAGTGATATTGTAAGATACTATCATAGATTTGCGGTAAATACACTAAAGAGTCAAATAAGTTGTTTCTATATGGAAGTTTTAAATTGATATTGATATATGCTGTTATTTTGCTAAACCATATTGGTTATGATTTTATGGCATTATTGGATTATTGGCGAAGTGTTTATTTAATTAATGTAGTTGCTCTTTTTTTAATTTGATATTCAAATTGAAGTTTCTGTTTTGATTTAGTAGGTAATATAAATATATACTTGGAGGATAAAGCTTTGACGTGAGGAGGAAATTTTGAATTTTTTACAGATCAGTAAGTTGTTTCTGTTTTGATTGTATTTTGGAATCATTGTAGTTGCTCTTTTTTTATTTGATATTACAATTGAAGTTTCTGTTTTGATTTAGTAGGTAATATAAAGATTTACTTGGAGGATAAAGCTTTGACGTGAGGATAAACCGGGGGAATTTTGAAATTTGTAGGTAATATAAAGATTTACTTGGAGGATAAACCGGGGGAATTTTGAAATTTGTACAGAACAGTAATTTGTTCCTGTTTTGGTTGTATTTGGGCTTCAATTGTTTGTGAGTAATAGGCTTCGGTTGTGTGTAGTTTAACTGGGCCTCAAGTAGTGAATAAAAAAAATCGGATGGTAAATTGGATCGGGTAATTATGGGTCCGCGTCCTATTATTCGGGTCAGAGAAAATTGAATTACATAATTATCCTTCTAATGATTTTAAATACATGTTTAAAGTCCAGTGGTATTATATGTAATATAACACATGAAAGTAGGTTAAAGACTTCTTAACATTGCTTAAATAATAGTGTAGAGGATTACAATCATAATCTCTTTATATAGTGTAGAGTATTCCGGTTTAACCAAATTCAATCACATTTGGTTTATGGTTTACTTAAACCAGCATCATTTTAATATCTAGACAAAATAATCAAATGTAAAAAACAAATTTGCATAGTTCGCAAATTCTTACAAACCTTGCAATTTCCCCTTCTTTATTCATCAATT
The DNA here is from genome assembly GCA_900406345.1 of Erysimum cheiri. Taxonomy (NCBI): domain Eukaryota; kingdom Viridiplantae; phylum Streptophyta; class Magnoliopsida; order Brassicales; family Brassicaceae; genus Erysimum; species Erysimum cheiri. The sequence continues at coordinate 16,642 of OVAQ01000871.1, read as the reverse complement.
TGTTCTCAAAATGATTGTCATAAGTTATAAAAAAAAGAAAAGAAAGAATACTTGTCATGGAACTTCTCAAAACTGTAAACAAAAGATAAGACAAAACAAAAATGATGACCAAAACAATATACATTACCCCACACGTAATCTACACAAGAATGACCATTCTTTTTTTTCTTGATATAAATGAGGATTCTTTTTCAATCTCTTGTATCCTTCAAAAAACCTCAACTTCTGTTTCCATCAACCAAATTTGCTAATCCATTTCTTAATCATCATTTAATTACCTAAATTATAATCCCATAGTGTTGGATCAGAAATCAAGAACCCACCAGTGACTAAAACAAATCCACATTCAAGAAAGGCGTTAGGGTTTTTTCGTTAAGCCGGACAAAATACAGAGCCGTAGCTTTCTGGCAAATTTTGATTCCCACAAAAAAGGTGATCACTTTTTATCAGATTCCTCATCTTTTCTCCTATTAATTTTGACCCAATCGCTTCTTATCACTCTCAACAAACCCGACCCGGAAAAAAAACCATGAAAATCCACCCTTTACCAAGAAACGCCAATAACAACATTCTGATCCATCACGCTCGTGATCCGACCCGAGAAACCGGAAAGAAGCTCCGACGTCTCCCACATATCTTCAGCCGTGTTCTTGAGCTACCTTTAAAGTCAGACGCTGACGTGGCGGTTGAAGAGAGTCAAGATTGCTTCAGGTTCGTCGCGGAAACGAATAATGGAGGAGGAGGAGGTGTGAGGGCTTATATGGTTGAGATTCATCCTGGTGTGACCAAGATTCTGGTGAGAACGAACGGGTCTTCCTCTCTTGGTTTGTCGTTAGATGAGCTTGAGCTTGACGTGTGGCGTTTCAGGCTACCGGAATCAACTAGGCCTGATCTCGTTACGGTGGATTGTGACGGCGACGGTGAATTGATTGTCACGGTTCCTAAGATTGGTAGAGATTTGATAGTGCTTGTACAGTAATCTTAATGTGATTGTGATCATATGATGAAATCAGAAAACTTTTTTTATCTAATGGCATTAAAGTTAAGATCTTTTTGTTGCTTATGTTTAACTTTGGAGTTGCAGAGAGATTATGAAAATGGATACAGAGTAAAATTTGTCTTATGCAACACAATATAACCTAAGATGGTTTAGAAATAAAAGTCTTTGAGAGAGGAGAATTTATTGAGGATCTCTGCTTCACGTTTAAGAGCATTGTCTTTCTTCATTTCCCAATCGGGTTTCTTCGAGTTAGCTGCTTGAACTTCTTGGACCACTATAGGGATTGAGTTTGCTACCATCTTCTGACCATAGCTTAGATCAACCTTCTCTTTCTCCTTGCTACTGATGCAACGGGTCAGCTCGGTGCGTCTAGCTTGAAGCTGCGCGATTTGCTCGTCAATTTGACGGATTGTCTCTGAGTTTGTATCGACTTCCGTTTGGATATTGCCTAGCTTTTCCTTTAACTCGCTGTATTCGTACTTTAGAGATGCGACTTTGGCTTTGTTAAGCTCGAGAGCAGAGAAGAATCTATTGGCTTCTTCTATCACGCCTTTGTTCTCTTGAAAAACTTCGCTGAAAGTTGGAATCTCTTCGATTAGTTTCAACCTCACTATTTCTTCAGCTGAAAGGCTTGGATCTTTCCTTAGTTTAGCTGCTAAGCTTGCTATCTCCGCAGCTTCGTTAGACATGAACAAGGAAGAGAAATCTTTGTCCAGAAGCGATGAAAGCTTCATCCGAGCTTCTGCCCATTCATGTTCTCTCATTGGAGAGCTCGCACTAACGGGAAGAGATGAGGAAGACTCCTGTCCCGCTTCTGAAGGTTGTTGCTGAAGAAGGTTCTCCAGAGAGTTTAGATAACTGTCAAACTCTTCCGGGTTTATATCCACAGGAGGGTGGGAGACCGCAAGGACACCGTTCATAGGAGAAACATAGATATGAGGAACCAGAGCTTCTTCTTCTTCGTCTGCATAGTTACCACTGCGCTTCTTCATTCTCTTGCTGCCTTTCTTTGCATCTGGTTCCTTGTTTTCTTCAGTCAAGTCAACCACACCGCCTAGTTGCTGTCTTGTGGAGCGTCTCGAGGAGGATTGCTGAGCTGAATTCTGTTTGGTGGCTGGAGTTGGTGAGACTGTCTTTTTCCTGTTGCTAGCTCGCGGAGTTGCTTTAGGTTTTTCTTCAACAGGTTCATAAGTCTGTGTCTGCATCGGTTTTCTCTTCCTCTGGTTGTAACGCGAAGTTGATCCTTCTTTTTTTACAACCTCAGCATTCTCATCTTGATTCTGTCCTTCTATGGGTATCTCTTCAATCAGAGACGAAGTACCAACTACAGAAACCGAAAAATTAAGAAACATCATTCATGTGTTGCAAATAGAGTTTTTATGGCTGATGCAAAAGAAGAGCTTCACTACCTCTATTAGTGGTCTGAAACAAAGCCGGGATACTCCAGCTAAAAGATGCAAAGAATGAATTAACATCCATATCAGGGAAATTAGTTTCGAGATAACGCGAAAGAGTGTTTTTGCTGGCAAAAGACTTAGGTGCATTCTTTCTCTTAAGCCTCTCTGGGAGAATGAGAAACCTATCCTTGTGTAACCCGATATTATTAACTCTCCTCCCAACTCTCCAAGTCCAAACATCACCAGGGCTCGGGAAATCGACAGGTGCAAATGGCAAACCTTGACCACTAGATGTCGGGGGAATCGCCGGGAGTTGATTCAGATCAGTGTCCCCGGGAATAAAGGAGCTTCTGTTGCCATTTACCTTCACATGATCACCTTCCTTGATGAATCCGTTTCCCAAAAAATCATCTTTCTCAATGGTTGGAACTGATTCACCATCAAATCTGTGCAGATTCATAAATGTGATTGAATCAAACAACATCAGCTTACTATGCTTAAGCCTCTTAATTGCTTTTCAGTTTTAGTCACATAGATTCATTACTATATTCCCAAAAACCAAAATTGATCATCTTTCAGTTTACAGATAATCAATGCAGAGAAACCATATACACAAGTCTAAACAAATGAATTAAAATTACCCAGTACGATTTTGACCTATCTCTTGATCCATATCCATCGAAGCAGACCAAAAACCCTAATTCCCTGCGTTAGAGAAGAAACACACAAATAAACAAAACAAAGCAGTGAATTACTGAATTATAACAAAAATAAAAGTCGAATTGAAAGATAATTTTGCAGGCAATGTATAAAGGTACGAACTTTGGGGACTCAAGAACAGACTCACTCAGCCGATCTTCAGCTCTCAACTACAAGATTGAAGATTTTTACAACTAATCAAAACTCACTCGATTCTTTATATATGATTGGTTCTAGAAACGCGAGAGAAAATTACCATTGTACCCTTTATTTGGTTCTTCATTACTCAGAAAAAGAGGAAATTTACCATTATGCCATTCAATCACCGGTATGAAAGCTATGACCTTTCCGATCACCGGCGTTAGTTATGACCCGACTCACCGCGAATGCTCTCGGGGCACTCCTCGAAAATGCAATCTCCACAAGCTCGATGCGCTTGGGTCGTGTCGTTCACGCGAGAATCGTCAAAACCCTCGATTCACCACCTCCACCGTTTCTCGCGAACTACCTCATCAGCATGTACTCAAAACTCGACAATTCTGAATCAGCTAGACTCGTTCTCCGACTCACTCCTGCTCGAAACGTCGTCTCTTGGACTTCATTAGTCTCTGGACTTATTAATAACGGTCATTTCTCCACAGCTTTGTTTGATTTCTTCGAAATGCGACGAGAAGGTGTTGTTCCAAATGACTTCACTTTCCCTTGTGCTTTTAAAGCTGTGGCTTCTCTGCGTTTACCAGTTACCGGGAAGCAGATTCATGCGCTTGCTGTGAAATGTGGGAGGATATTGGATGTGTTTGTTGGGTGTAGTGCTTTTGATATGTATTGTAAGACTAAGCTTAGGGATGATGCACGGAAGATGTTCGATGAAATTCCTGAGAGGAACCGTGAAACTTGGAATGCTTTTATATCTAACTCTGTCACTGATGGAAGGCCTAAGGAAGCTATTGAAGCGTTTATTGAGTTTAGAAGGATTGGTGGGCATCCGAATTCGATAACTTTTTGTGCGTTTCTTAATGCTTGTTCCGATCGGTTACTCTTGAATCTAGGGAAGCAGTTGCACGGGCTTGTGTTCCGGAGTGGGTTCCATACGGATGTTTCAGTGTACAATGGGTTGATCGATTTCTATGGAAAGTGTAAGCAGATTCTTTGTAGTGAGATTGTCTTCGGTGAAATGGGAACGAAGAATGCTGTTTCTTGGTGTTCGTTGGTTGCTGCATATGTACAGAATCATGAGGATGAGAAGGCGTCTTTATTATATTTACGTTCAAGGAAGGAAATTGTTGAGACATCTGATTTTATGATCTCAAGTGCTTTGAGTGCGTGTGCTGGTATGGCTGGTCTTGAGTTGGGAAGATCGATACATGCTCAAGCTGTGAAGGCGTGTGTTGAAAGGACTATCTTTGTTGGAAGTGCGCTAGTTGACATGTATGGAAAATGCGGATGTATAGAAGATTCAGAACAAGCGTTTGATGAGATGCCTGAAAAGAATTTAGTGACTCTGAATTCATTGATCGGAGGATATGCTCATCAGGGTCAGGTTGATATGGCATTGGCGTTATTTGAAGAAATGGCACCACGTGGATGCGGTCCAGCTCCAAATTATATGACTTTTGTGTCCGTGCTTTCCGCTTGTAGTAGAGCAGGGTCTGTGGAAAATGGTATGAAGATATTTGATTCAATGAAGAGTACTTATGGCATTGAGCCAGGGGCTGAGCATTATTCCTGCATCGTGGACATGCTAGGGCGAGCGGGGATGGTAGAACGGGCTTATGAATTCATAAAAAAAATGCCAATTCAACCGACAATTTCGGTTTGGGGTGCTCTTCAGAATGCTTGTAGAATGCATGGTAAGCCACACCTGGGGATACTAGCAGCTGAGAGCCTCTTCAAACTTGACCCAAAAGATTCAGGCAACCACGTTCTGCTTTCCAATACGTTTGCAGCGGCTGGGAGGTAAGTGAACCGTAATCTAAGTTTCGATTTTTAATTAATCTTGCTAGGTTGGAATCATATTCTAAGCAATTCAAGAGAAGCCACACAAACTAGAGCAAACCAAATGTTCAGAAGATAGACTACATAACTAAGAGTATTAGAGCATTATTTGAATCCGGTTTTAAGTAGATTAAACTTGTGTTAAGCATGAATCAGGAGAGACCAAAAATTGTTTCTGTCTTCAGTTACTTATGATTCAACAATATTTCATTCATCTTGTTAGTTTGGATTCATATTCTAAGTAACATAAAAGAATCCCACAATGCGGCAAACCAAAGGTTCAGAATAGACTACATAACTAGGACTGTCTGAGCTTTATTTGAAACCAGTGCTGATGTGTTTTGGTAAAGCTTTAATTTTTTGAAGTAAATTAAACTTGTGTTAAGCATTTATTTTTGTCTTCAGTTACTTATGAACTGATTATATTATAACCGATGAATGATAGGTGGGCGGAAGCCAACACCGTAAGAGAGGAGATGAAAGGTGTAGGGATCAAGAAAGGAGCCGGGTACAGTTGGATCACAGTAAAGAACCAAGTCCATGCCTTTCAAGCCAAGGACAAATCCCACGTAATGAACAAAGAGATTCAGACAGTGCTGAACAAGCTAAGGAACGAAATGGAGGCTGCAGGGTACAAGCCCGACCTAAAACTCTCGCTTTACGATCTGGAAGAAGAGGAGAAAGCAGCAGAAGTCGCGCACCACAGTGAGAAACTGGCTCTAGCATTTGGACTGGTGGCTTTACCACTTGGTGTCCCCATCAGAATCACCAAGAACCTTAGAATCTGCGGAGATTGCCACAGCTTCTTCAAGTTTGTCTCAGGGAGTGTTAAGAGAGAGATCATTGTGAGAGACAATAACCGGTTTCACCGGTTCAAAAATGGGATATGTTCTTGTAGGGATTATTGGTGAAAAAATTTATCAGTTTAGGTTAATCATTTTTTTATATCTTTGTAAAACTATAAAGATAGTCAAACACTTGATAAGAACAAGAAGATAAACATTTCTCTAATAACAATTTGAGTTTTATTTTGTAATCAAAATATGATCATCACTTGGTGTAAATCCGCGTTACAAACGAATTTAAAAATATCAAAAGATTTAAAAAATTAGATCCAGCTACGTTACGGATATTTGCATTCACTACGTGACCTCCTCTTAATACACATTTGCTGCATGTATAAATACGCATTACCAACAAAAGTCCTAATCAAAATTCCTCCTTCATTACTTCTTAATTACGTTTGGATTTGATTAATAACTAACTTAACCAACAAAATGTCTAGTTTTCTACGGAAGCATCTCTGCTTCTCCTCCTCCGGTAATCTCTCACCGTCGATTGCTTCTTCTCCAATCGTCGCATCCAATCACAACCGTCCATCTCAGCATCACCACACTCCTTCAATCTTCATCAACAACTTCAACTCTCTCTACGATCACCTCTCAGTTTCTTCTCCCCTCCATCGCCGCCACAGTTCCGATAACCCCGCAGGATTATTCTCCTCTAACCGCCGAGACGAAGAAGAAGACGACAATTCCGCCGCCGTGTCAAAGCTTTTAACCGGTGGAACGGCGATAATGAAGCACATAGAATCACCGGATCCGTACAGAGATTTCGGACGATCAATGAGAGAGATGGTTGAAGCTAGAGATTTTAAAAGAGACGTCGTCGCCGATAGACAATACTTGCAAGAATTGCTCTTCTGTTATCTCTCTTTGAATCCGAAACATACTCACAAGTTCATCGTCTCTGCTTTCGCCGATACACTCCTCTGGTTACTTTCGCCGGAGAAATTTCTATCCCTGTCTAATTAATAATTTAAATTCTTTCAAATTTTATTTGGGCCTATGGGCTAAATAAGGCCCATAATTGTAGCAATTCTTTTAGTATACTCGTTGCTGTATCTGATCATTACTTCAGAGTTCAGATATGTGAATTATCCACAAACGGAGAAAAAAATCTAAATTTGAGAAGGAAAAACAAAATAAAAAAATTCCCAATTTCGAAAAATGTCACTGGCCGCACAATTCTCGCCGCCGGTCACCGGAATAACTAGGAGCGTACGGAATATGAAATCGTTACCATCCACTCGCCGTTTGTTTCCGGTTTACACTGAGATTAGAACGACGACGACGAGTAGTCTGAGGAAATCGGCGTGTTTTGTGGCTAAGGCTATAGAACAGAGGCGAGATACAGCTGGATCTGAATCGGAATCAGAAGCGACTCCGTCACCGGCGGAAGAGAGTGGAAAGGGAGGAGATAAGGAGGTGGAAATTAACGCGATAGGAGCAGAGATAAAAGCGGCGATGGAGCAGAGGAAAGCAGCGGAGGAGGAGAAAGGGAAGAATAATGAGTTCTTGAGTGGCGTGGCGGAGGAAGTTAAGGAGATTGAGTGGCCGGCGTTTCAGAAAGTTCTCGGAACTACTGGAGTGGTGCTTGGTGTTATCGCTGGTTCTAGCGTCGTTTTGCTCACTGTTAATTTCATTTTGGCTGAACTCTCCGATCGTGTGTTCATCGGAAAAGGTGTTCAAGACTTCTTCAGCTGATTCATCGGAAATTGGTAAAAATTTGTGTGTACAATTTTAGTAATTGCAATGAGAAGTTGAAGAATTACAGATTTGTGTAGATGATAAATAGAATTATCAGAATCACTCCTTTTGAGCATGAGCTTAATACTTTCATCATTTGAATTCTTGATTTGGATTCATGAAACATTATGATACTTATGAGCAAAGTCACATAGCAAACTTAAACTTCATTAACAGCAAGTGGTTCACAAGAGAAACAGAGAAAATCTAGTTTGATTTTTATTCTTACACAAAACAAGATACAAGAAGAAGCAAAGACGCAATGCAACTACAGATGAAGATTCTCTCAAGGAGAAACTTGAACATCTCTTTTATTTGTGACGTCTCTTAAAAATGGAGTATTTTCAAGCCTCGAAGGTCATCGCTTCTGCTTCTTTCCTTGTCGCATCGAATAGTACGGTTGATAAATACCTCTCCCCGAAACTTGGGAATATCGCCTGTAAAATAATAATTCAGTTGTTTTTGTTTACATCAGAATCAGAAAGAGAAGAATATAGACTTTGAAGGTGGAGCATAAGTTTAGCTTGTTTCTTGTTTCCAGGTTTTTAGTATTGGAGCTTATTTATTAGCTTTGGGGTGATCATAATAATAACCAAAGAGCTTACCACAAAAAGCTTCCCGGCATTTTCTGGCTTCTTTGCAAGTTTGATTGCTGCAGCAGCTGCTGCACCAGATGATATTCCCACCTACAATTTTTAGCTTTTGTTGTTAGAAAACCCTTTTCAATATGAAATGAGCATATGCAGCCAACCCGATAACCTACAAACAAATGATCCTAGCAAAGATCAAGGAACCAAAATTTGTAGCTTCGCAGAGGATTGTGAAATGTGAAACACTTACAAGAAGACCTTCTTTAAGAGCAAGTTGCCTAGCCATGTCGATGGACTCATCACTTGAAACCTGTAGAAAGTGTTACAGGAAAAATGGAGAGAGACAAGTAAGAATTGTAGTTCTCTTACATCCAATGTGTTTTGCTATCAGTGAGATAAAATTGGAGAGCAGTCTTACTTGAACAACTTCATCTATAAGATCAACATTCAATACACTTGGTATAAAACCAGCACCGATCCCTTGAATCTTGTGAGGGCCTTGGCATTTTCAGCAAACATCATGTGTTAGTCAACTCCGATGATCATAATATAAGACATGAGACAGACCGAGAAACGAGGAACATGCATGATTATAGTAATAAACGGAAGGGGAACCAAAATTACCTGGCTTGCCACCGGATAGAATAGCGCTTTCAACAGGCTCCACTCCATACAGCTGAGAGAAGAGGAAACAAATTAAGAAACCATGCAAAGACACACCGCTTAGATAACAAAGCCAATTGTATGAGACGAGGAAGCTCTCACCTTTACGTTTGAGTTCTGTTCCTTAAGATACTTCCCAGCACCTGTAATGGTACCACCAGTACCAATACCAGAAACAAAGCCATCGATTTTTCCATCAGTGCCTTTCCATATCTCAGGTCCAGTAGTCTCATAATGGATCTGCATTGGACAGTGAAATTTCATCGACTCAAAAGCTCAAAACAGACAAACCAGATTCACTAAAGCACTACTATTTTAAATAGCATACCTTTGGGTTAGCAGGGTTCTCAAACTGTTGGAGTATGTAACCGTTGGGTGTATTGGCTAAAATCTCTTCCGCCTTAGCGATAGCGCCTTTCATGCCCTTAGCAGGGTCAGTCAAAACCAACTCAACTCCAAAAGCTAAGAGAATGATTCTCCTCTCAATACTCATAGAAGCTGGCATTGTAATAATAAGCTTGTAGCCCTTAGCAGCCGCCGTGAATGCTAAACCAACTCCAGTGTTTCCACTTGTTGGCTCAATCAACACACTCTAAAAAACAAATTAAAAAGTCAGAACAACTGGAAAAGAAAAAAACCCCCCAAAATAAAATAGTGGTTTGAAGAATCAGAATATCGAATCAACCTCTCCTGGTTTAATAAGACCCTTTTTCTCTGCATCAGAAATCATGCTAAAACCAATCCTGCACCAAGAAACAAAGTACAAAGTTTAAAAAAAAAAACGAAACTCAGAAACAATAAAAAAAACAGCAGAGGTCTAAGACTAAAGCAGGAACCTGTCTTTGACGCTTGAGCATGGTTCCATCATCTCAAGCTTAGCAGCAACACGACCAACACATCCTTCAGCTACTTTGTTCAAATACACCAATGGAGTGTTCCCAATCAACTGCAGAAAATTAATATAATCAATCAATACATGAACATGCAACAAAACTCACTTCTTTAAAAAATGAACAGTGGAAGAAGTGGAGAGCTTACTTCGGTCACATCTTTAGCAATTCTAGAGGCCATGATTCAAGCTTCACTGCTTAATTCAAAACAAGAGAATATTAAGATTTAAACATTTACCAAAACAGCTCTCATCTAACATAAATCTCAAGATGTATGAACACCAATCTAATTATTCAACAGTAAACACCAAATCACTAGATTTAACATCGAAATCAGCTTAATCCAATACAATTAGCTGATCTAAACGAATAGAATCGAAATCGACAGAGGAATCAATAAGCTAATAAGAAGAAGATGATACCTAAGTGAGAAGGTCAACAAGCTTGAACGGAATTGTTTTGAAGAATATGGAGAATCGTATCGAATAGAAAACGTCGAATGGTGATGATGATAATGATTTTTTTTATAATTTTTTTGGTCAAAGGAGGATGATGATTATGACTTGTCTGTCAAAAAAAAAGAAAGATTATGAGTTGTTTTACAGATGTTTAGTCACATGCTTTGGATTTATAAAAACGCGGTGGTTGGTTACCAAAAATTTCTTCCAGGTTGTCAATTACGGTCAAATCCGGTTTAATATTCCTCACTAGGCCATTTGGTTGTTCGCTTTAATTGGAAATAGAGTTTTCGGGTTTGGTTTGGTTTGATCTGGTTTTAGATAAAATATTAGTACAATAAAAATATTAAAAACTATGTTGTTACAAGTTACAAAAGATATTAATGGAGAATGCGAATACTTATCGTGTACGTCTTACCACTGTATTTGACCCTTTTGTCGCTATGCATGCACAGGACATTTATAAACGAATGAACGAGTTTGTTGTATAAATCACTTTTCACTTGGACAATTTTGAAGAAAAATAATAAAACAAATACATCTCTCTCTATTATTTTCTCTTAATAATACAAATAATTAAGGGTATAAAATTTTCATCATTCTTTATATTTTAGTTTTGTTTTGATAAATATTATAACTTTTACTATAGTTGAATACTATCTGTCTTTCAAATATTTAATTAAAAAATATTACAAGCTTTTAATAAATTTCGGTTAATCAGTTGGATTGTACAAATTTCTGATTCGGTTCAGATTCGTATAAAAAAGATTTGTTCAGTTTTGGATTGTCTGAATCTCCTCGATATGGTTCGGTTCTTTTTTTTATCCACAACTCATGAACCTTATCTCCGTAATCACCACAAATAGTCATCTCTCTCACTCAACCCAAAATCTCTTTTGTCTCTGTCTCTCATGGCGACTCTTCCTCTCCCTCAAACCTCCACAATCTCTCTCCCTAAACCTTATCTCCCCAACTCATTCTCCTTCCCACTCCGTTTAACACCAAATAGCCGAAACTTTCTCGCCGCCGGAAGGATCGTGGCTCAGTCATATAAGGTGGTGGTGGAGCACGACGGCAAGACCACTGAATTAGAGGTAGAACCAGACGAGACGATACTATCGAAGGCTATTGACTCAGGACTAGATGTGCCATACGACTGCCAGCTCGGCGTTTGTATGACTTGTCCGGCTAAGCTTGTGACCGGGACGGTGGATCAGAGTGATGGGATGTTAAGTGATGATGTGGTGGAACGTGGCTATGCGCTTCTATGTGCTTCGTATCCAACTTCAGATTGTCACATTAAGATGATCCCTGAGGAAGAGCTCTTGTCTCTCCAGCTCGCCACTGCCAACGACTGATCCATCCATCTTCTTGATTTAGCTTAAAGAACCGTCTTTTTGTGTAATACCAAGTCGTTTTGTAACGAACCTTGCTTGTGACACTTGAGATCTTAAGTTTTCAACACATGAAATGGGATTTTTACACATTTCAATGAGCCAAAACAGTGAAGATATATCATAAACTGAATGCAATCTTAGGCCTAAACGGCTTAACCAAGTAATCTACGAGTATTATCTACTCCAAATATCTAGCTGAATCACAACACATTCTAATTTTATTGTTGATTGAAACATTAAGGAAAGTGAAGAGATATGTATAATTTAAATTAATAAACACACAAGAGGGTAGACTACTAATTCAGAGCCAGAGAGAGTGAGAGTGTTAGCTACAAATTTTAAGATTTAAAGAAAGAGAGATTACAACATAACGACGTAGAGACAAAACGTAGACACCAGAGATCAGTGGTTGGTTACTTACCATCTTCATTTTCCTTTGTCATTGTCTAATCAGTAGTAAGCATGCTGAATATGGTGGTGGTGGTGGTGGTGTGGGTGAGGATGGTAAACTGGAGGGGGTGGAGCAGCCACCGGACTGCAGTAGGTACCATACGCTGCCGGATAACTGACTGGAGAAACTTGGTACGATCCATGAACCGCCTCGGGTGAGTATTGGTATGGGGGGCTCCTGTTATTGTAGATGGTAGGTGGGGATGTGGTGTATGCTGGTACACCGTACTGAGGAGAGTGGCTTGGGGATCTGATGAATGTTGGTGGGGGCGGTGGGAAGGAGGAGACATATGCGTTTGTGATACGCCCTGCTTTGGCTGGTGGCATTGGACCGTTGTAGCTTGCTCGGGTTCTCTTGTTGGCAGGAACCGCTGATGGTTTTCTCTTCTCGGTTTTGGTCTTCTCTAGCTGCTCCAACCGCTTCTTGAGATTCTCGGGCGGGAATTCTTCCTCGAGTTTGTATTCTTCTATGCATTTTAAGACTGCTCTGAGTGCTGATTGCTCCTTGCGTGCCACAAGATGCTAGTAAATATAACAAGGTGTCAGAAGGTTTACGCATTTACCATACACATTGCTAAGAGTGTCCATGGAAGAAACAGTTTACGAAAATCCCTGCAAATGGATCTAGAAATAGTAACAGATGGAGGGAAATACCGAAGCTCGGCCAGGATTGTTGGGGTCCTCTGTGATTAAAGCTGTTGCTTTCTTTGCATCCCTCAGATAAGCCTTGAGCAAAGGAGCAGGAGGGAACTTGTGTACAAGACCGACTTCGAACGTAAAATGAACCGCATCCAGCTGTTGTCCCCTGATGATTAACTCTTCAATCATGTCTGCGTAAAGCATAACAACCCAAAACCATTACTCTCCGTGTGAGTCACACAAAGTTCCCATGACAAAAGACAACAACTTGTGCTTCCCCAGATACAGGTAAAAACATCTAAAGTTAGGTAGCTAAGTGACATGAAGTTAAACATATATTCACATGGACTAGCAGTAAACAAAAACGTAGCATAGTAAGTTCCAAACCAAAGCTAGACAGAACTGAGAAAATTACCAGGCATTTGGTCACCCAAACCAACTGAAACAGCAAGCTTTGGCATCTGTTTACGCCAAGCTGATCCAACCACAAGCTTCCTGTAGAGTGCAAGATCATCCTTCTTCACAATTCCAAAAGTCACAAGATGCTGAAGAAACGTATGAACATCAGGTGTTTTCACATTCTCTATCCCTCCTCTCTCCTCCAAGCTCGCCTTCCACGTCTCAGCAATCTCCTTAGCTTTCTCCTTAACGCTTGGAGTTACAAGCAGCCGAGACTTCCCCATCACTGGATCAACCATAACTGGTATCAAACTCTCAAGAATCACCACACAAGCCCATCCAAAATCATTGCTCACTTTCTCTCCACCGCCTCTTTTATCAACCGGAAAAACCTCAGATACAGCCTCAAGTACTAACTTCGGCGGATCCACACAATCCACCAACGCTACCGGAATCTGTGACCGGAGATTCTCCAATTCCTTCTTCCTCGCAATCACAAAATCCCAAAATCCTCTCGAGTCCATCTTCAAACAAAGCGATTTCAGCGCCGATAAAAGCCCATCGCCGTCGTCAACCTCTCCTGTATCATCATCATCACCAGCGGCGATTGAACCACCGTCTCTAGCTTTCTCCAGCGATTCCAACGCAGCTCTGGCTCGTTCCTCAACTTTCCCCGCCGCGATCTCGACGCTGTGGTCTATAGTGACCTCACGATGCTTGAGTAACTCAATCGAGGTCTGCGTCTGATTATCTAGGGTTTCAATCATCTGTTTCAGAGCTTCAGATTTCTTCATTATGTTTTGTTCCATCGAAGTGAAATGTTCAGAGAGCTCTTTCCACAGAAGATTGCAGCTCGTCATTAGGGACGCCTGCTTCTGAAACTCTTCGAAACTCGGTTGAGCTGACTCAATCAACTCGCCTGGATCAGGGGAAGATTCCATATCCGGTTAATCGGACGGTGAAGAAACTCAAAACTTATGGTTGATTTTGCAGAGAAAGAAGGTAACAGAGTGAATCAGTGAATGACTGAATTTTTGCAGAAAAAAACCTAAAAATGGCTAAAGAATAAAAGAGAAGAATGATGACGTGGATAAGTATAAGATTGACACGTGTAATGGCGTCTGTAACTATTGGCGCGATTATGACAGCCATCTAGAGTGCGCCTTGTGTGCGTACTTTAATGACGACAGCAGTGGGCACTACATTCCCGATTGGTTGTTGCTAACGTGAACGGTTAGACGCGTAGGATAAGAGGCTTGTTGTGCGTTAGAAAAGTGGTGGTAAACCGAAATTTTTATCGGTTTAAGTGAACCAAAAAAAAGGTAAAGGTGGGAGAAAGAAGTGGGCCAGGCCCACTGACCACCACATGCGTTGAGTCAGAAGACAGTGAAGCATTGCCGGCTTAAATGTATGCAAAATTGTACTTTACGAAATTTTAATTTGTAAAACGTATCTTCATTTTTCAAAAAGATAGGAATTTTTTTTTTTTTTTTTTTTGAACACTTGTAAAACGTATCTTCATTTTTTAAAAAGAAGATAGGAAAAAAAAAAGGAGAAATGTTGTTAGTATATTTCCAAGAAAAAAGAATGAAAGTGTACCGTACGTACATGGAGAAAAACTTTTTTTTTTTATTATCGTGGAACTCCCAAAGCTTTCCAGGCCAAAACACTAATCTCACGGGCCAAACGGAAACCAGGTTAAATCCGCTGTGGCCAGGAATCGAACCCGGGTGGCGGTACTCACAGACGTGAGCCCATTACCACTAGGATACGACCACCTGATTCATGGAGAAGAACTTGTAAAAATGTAGCCCAATAGGCAGGCATGCGTTGCACCCAATATTTGTGTTCCTAGACGTGATGATTAAGTAAGCACAAAACCTTTTTACACTAATTATTAGACATAGTGCATAATTTAACAAATTATATTACCAAAGATTCAGAACCAAATTTCAGACTAATCCTCGAGGTATGTATAAGAGAGGTTTTTATTTTGTTCTTGTTGAGGTCTAAAAACATGTTGATTTAAATCTTATAGATTGGTTAAAAGCTTTCAGTTTATAAGGTAAACATTTTAACTAGTAACTATTAATCGTTAGAACATAACTTTATTTTATTTTTCGATGTTTTTTTTTTCCTGATAAAAAGTTTTAGATGTTAGAATCTCATTTTCTATAATTATCATCTACGTTCACAAAACGTAAAAGAAGCACAACGTTCCGTATCCGGTAATGGACCACAACATTGAATAAATCCTATCATGGAAAAATATATGTTTATAAGGATACTGAATTATTGCTTTACTTACAAAGATTGTAACATCAGAAAATAAAGCGAATGAAACGAAATATTTCACTTTTTCGATAATGGAGTTGACAACTACAATAATTGATTGTTTGGATTTAACGTGATTAGGTTTTTTCCCCCGCATGTTGAAGCAGGAATGAGGGAACATGATGTTTAATTAAAAGGGATAAGAGAGATTAGGAGGATTCAAATTCACAAGGGATATGTATAATGATTTAAAGTCGTGAAGTATGCAGTGATTTGACATGAATCTTGACATAAGCCTTATATAGTAACATGATTAAGACACTGACACTGCATAAGCTTAAACTTTTAATCATTATATGTAAAACTAATATATCCATGTCCTAATTGTCAATGATGGCGGTCATAATATCATATGATAAACCAAACATTCATAATTCATAACACTTCTTCTGTCTTTCATCTTGGACTACTAAATATGTAACAATAATCATACGATTTCAGACAACGACTATGTATATAACAAAAAAGTTTGTCTATAACATTTATTTTTAAGAAACGGAGAAAATATTATTTACCTACCAAAAAGAATCTAAATAGTATACGAAAAGTGAAGCATCTTGCTTCTTATTTGATCAAGTTTTTCTTACCAATCCATTAGACCAAAACTAGAGTCACCAACACAAAATATATAAAGCTTTGAGTGCAGAAAATAATTGACTAAGCTTTGAGTGCAAAAAATAATTGACTAACACTTATAGCCCTATGAACTAGATAGACAGACACCTATAAACCAAATCTTAAGGCAAACCATTCCCACAAGATACTCTTCCCCACCACTTTCTTTATACTCTAGAAAACTCCATAGAACTCTGAATAGCTCTTTGGCATGTGACTTAAAGATAGCAAAAGGGGATATCATTGGCTGGCCAAAAAAAATCAATCACCACTTTGAGAGTAGGATAAAAAAAGGGAAAAAAAAGTACAAGATGCTAAAAACAAATCACCAATTCTATCAAACTTCTGAAAATATCAAGTGGTATCATAAATATTCCAAGGATTCTTTTCAATGAGAATCCCACCATACTTCAGATCAGGTGTTTAAGTTCTAAGTTATAACATAAAATCTATTTTTTAAGCTGAACTAATATCAGCCTCTGCAATTTTATTGATGTGTTCGGATTTTACTCTCTTTTACCTTGCATT
>OVAQ01000870.1:0-23697 GCA_900406345.1 Erysimum cheiri | reverse complement strand
TATTAAATAACTCATTGCATTAATCTTAAACCCACGCAACGCGTGGGACACAACCTAGTAGTATATAATAACATTGATAAAATGTGAAGTGATCTTGGTCTAGTGGCAAGTCCACAGAAGACAGACACCATCACACCAGGGATCGAGTCCCCGACCCTACAATTTGNCCCCGACCCTACAATTTGTAGGAATTAGGCTAATGGGTCGGCTAGTTGTGGCCCAAATATTGACGAAACAAAAAAAATAACATTGATAAAACAAATACTCCCTCTGTTCTTTATTATAAGATTTTTCTAGTTTTTCAGATATAATAAACAAACATATTAAAATACATTATTTTTTGTGATTTATAATTTCCAACGACTCTAAACCAGTAATGTTTAGTTATTTTTCTTGAATTCTATAATTTATCAATAACAATTGTACATAGAAAAGTGAGAAAATCCATCTTTTTAAACCAAATATTTTCAACAAAAATACTATATTAAAGAACGGAGAGAGTATATAAAAATAATTCTAGTAAAAGTCTAAAACAACTGAATCCTTAATTTTTTAGTTTTTTCCGAGTGTGGCTATCCTAATCGAAAGAAAAAAAGAGTCACAAACGAACCTACACGTAGCTTATTTGTTGAAACTAATCACAACTTCTAATGTTAAACATTGAATAAATAAAAGAGTATTCATGTTATATATAGCCAATTTGTGAAATAACCTTAATTACATATCAGCAATACAAAAACACCGCCACACGAGATTACCAAGTTTAACACTGCAGTCCGCAGATGGCTATAACATACAATAAAAATGCCGTGACTTTAATATTTTTGTTTCTTAAAAAAACTTAAGCTTTTATACCCAAAAAAAAAACAAATTTTTTTTTTTTTTTTGCAGTTTTCAGATGTGAAATTTTTTTTTTTTGTCATAAAATATTATTAAAACTGGGAAAGAAGTTTTTGGCTCAAATAGAGCATTACAAACCAAAGTGTGGACAAACCAAACATGTCACACACCAAACATAAACTCTGCAACACAAAAACAAAAGAAGTTAAGTTGCAGGAGCAGGAATAATTGATGAGGCTCGACGGCGTATCTCGTGACGGCAATGGCTGGCCCACAATCAGTCCAGAACTCAACATTCACCAATGTAAATCACTGAGACTTTGTATGGACCAGAGTAAGCATCGAAGTTCAGCTGCAATGCGATTAAAGGTGGGGATAAAAGCATCTCGGGCATGATACATCACGTCCCCAGTGTTGTTACGAATAATCCAGGAGCCACCACACATAAGGTTTGCATTTATGCATGAAGAATGGATGTTACACTTCAGAACATTGGCCACTGGTTTCAGATGTGACTTCTGTTCATCATCTTGGAATCTTCATTATAAAAGCTGATTTTATTGTTGAGTGAACTAATGTGGGTTTTAAATGGTCGTAACACTGACAAAAAAAAAACACAGAAAGATAATGGTCGTACACTAACATATTATTGGATCTTCCGTCAATAGGGATATGATATTGGTTGGGATCGCACACTAGGACACCAGTTATTTATTTATTAATTTCGTTGAAAATGTTTGTTCTAATTTTATCGGATCTCCTCAAAATAATATCACTCCAAATTAATCCACACCACCTCTCTGTCTCCTGTCCCCTCCTCCCTTTTAAAGATATAAATAAACGCAAAATATATATTTCAATTTCGGCAATTCATTAATTATATAAGGATATGTCCATTAAAAAATACCTCAATTTTTCTTGTGGCAAAATGTTTTAAAAACCAAATGTTGTTTTCACTCCTGTTTGCCAAAGAAGGAAGAATCACAATTCACTACGAATTATCAAACAACATTTGGAAAATCATCAAGCAACTATTTATTCTCTAGCGAATCTCGTGTTCAAAAACCATTATGTGTCCTATACAAAAAAACCATTATGTGTCCCTAGATTTTTTATTTTGCAAAGTTTGGTCAAAGCTC
Source organism: Erysimum cheiri (assembly GCA_900406345.1). NCBI lineage: Eukaryota > Viridiplantae > Streptophyta > Magnoliopsida > Brassicales > Brassicaceae > Erysimum > Erysimum cheiri. The sequence goes on along the minus strand of OVAQ01000870.1, from coordinate 21,718 downwards.
AAAATTCGAACACCACGTGACATTTTTTTCTTCTTTGGTTTTAATGTTAAGAAGAACCATGTGACATTTTCTATGCTATAATAACTGAAAAATTATTCAGTTTATACTGTAAATTTGTGTGTTTCTTGAATTTACGAAACCGTGTGGTTTAAGTCAAATTATATGTTAGTAAGAAAATCATAGTTTTTGATCTCCAAGATATTATTCTACTTGTGTTTAAGTAGTCAACGCCACTAAGAAACTTTACTTTGTACTGTTTGAGTTTGGGTTTGGCTAAAAGCTAATGTTACTATGCTAGCTCCAATAAAATCATCGACGTGTTAGATTCCATGCAGACAAAATCTTTAACTGTTGTCGTCAACTAGAATCTATGTGGTTGGTTCTTACGTAATCATTATTTCTGTAAGTTTCCTCAATTTGTTAAAATATCTTTTATTTCAAACAGAACACCTTAATCTATCATTAAATTTATTAGTTTTGTTGAAAATGATTTTTTTTTTTTTTCATTTCTTACTCATTCATTCATCACTGCTATTTAATCTTGAATGAAACCCCACAAGAATATTGGTTCATCAAGAAGACAATAGTTTTGTTTAACAAGAGATAATGATTTATAAAATTCAAGACTATATGTGTTTTATTGGAGATAATGATTTATATTTTGTCTAATTGACAAGTATCAATTGTGGTTTGTTTTCTGTTTTTAATTGTTTTGTCTTCTCTCATAACAAACTAAATGAGACTATAGATAATAATAATAAAAAAAATATGTAGCACAAATGCATTTTTTGTTGTTGTTGTCAATAACATACATTCTATTGAGTTTAAACTTAATTAGTAATTATACATCATCACCTCGATGACAAAAATACAAACCATCATCATATGTCAAAAGTAGAAAATCAATAGGAAAAATGAAAGAAAAAAGCGATATGAGTACTACAAAACTAAGACTACAGAACTAAGAACTAAGAACTAAGACACTATACACATATCTATTCATTTCTAATAATTATTAGATCGATAAACAGAATGGAAATATGAATAAGCATTAAACATTAGGTGCCACTGTGTTTGCGCCACGTATTGGATTGAGCATCTATATACTGATGAGAAACTCATGTGGATGACTAGAAACTAGAAAGTGTCTAATAAGATTCTCAGTCTTTATAAAGCAGATTCCTTTCTTTTATTGTTTTTATCTTTCTATTCCAAATAAATGTCTAAGCCAATCATCACAGTATCTGGTTTTCATTTTTTATCGACACGCGTGCGTATTCTTCTCTCTGTTTCGTTGCTCGAATATATATTCGAATGTAATGGGGACGATAATTATTGTGTATTTTTTAAAACAAAACGTGGAGATATATAATTTTGCAAGTCGGTTTTTGCGTTTACAATTTCTGAATCACTAAGATATGAGTTAGATACAATAATTTATGTGAACATATATACAAGATTAAGGTTTCTCCACAAAGTATATACACACATCAGTGATAAACTAATGTGATAATTGTGTTAAAACATAAAATCTTTTGTGTTTGACAGCCAAATGCAACCACGCTTTTTTATTTGTTTTGTTGATATCGTTGAATTTTGTTGAATTTTCCGAGTTCAACTAATTCAATTTTTTCAATAGTATGATATTGTCCGATTTGGGCCAAGCCCGCATAGATTTGTTTTTGGGCTCCTTCCCAAAAAGCCTCATACTAGTCGGAGTTGGACTTAACTTATATATTAGACTCTTATTTTCTAATATCTTCCGATGTGGGACGTTGGTTTGTCTCCAGCATATATTGTTCTTCTTGTTTTTTTTTTCTTTTTTTGGGCTAAAAGGATTCTTCTTGGTTTATGTATACACTAAATGATTATCCTTTATGTACATCCCTAAACATCTATATATATAAAGTTAACTTTTTTCTCTTCTCCTTAAGACACCTCACCATCCTAATCATTATTCACATCATTCTAATATTTAATTTTAAGAATTGATTTATATCATTTTATTATTTAATTTTAAAATCTAGGCATATGTAAACAAGTTTTTCAAAAAAGAATATGAAAGATCTTTTCTTATACTTTATATTAAAACTAAAAAAGATAATTCAATAAAAGAATAATAAATTTACTAATTTTCGATAATACTAAGTAATATATAAATAATAGATTATAGTTTTAAAGTGAATGTTTTATAATGAATATATATTAATAAAAAAAAATTGATTGGACTAACATAATGAAAATTAAAATTATGATGGGGTTTAACGGGAGTAAAACAAAAACAAAAAATTTAGAGAATATAAAATCTATATAATTTAGATCTCATAAAATTACCGAACATAAATAAGATAGACTGTGGAAGCCCCCTTGGCCCAGTGGTTGACCAAGGGTTCATTAATGCTTCTACATCAGGAAGTCTGGGGTTCGAGTCCCAGAAATTGCGAATTTATTAACAATTATGCAGATTAATGGAGGCAAGTCTACATGAGATTTCCAGTGATGCGTAATTAGAGCCGTTCGCCGTGATTCTACGTACAGACAGAAGGAAGCGTCAGCATGGAGAAGGAGAAGGAAGTATGGTCTGTCGTGAATCTAATAGGGTCGGAAGGAATTGCCCATGGTAGAATCGTCTATGTAACAGTTCTCATAATTTGTAATAGTTAATAAATTCAGACGACAAAAAAAAAAAAAAGATAGATTGGAAAGAAACGTGAATTTTCATTTTAAAAACACGTATGAAAAAAGTAACAATAGAGACAATATTTTTTAAAGGTTGATATGAATTTAACTAACTTTTTCCAATACATCACATATGTTAAAATAATAAACAAAATAAATAATTAACAATATTTCATAAAAATTGAAAATAAAAATAAAGAACATAATTAAACAAAATGAACTAAATATAAAGTGAACGTATACTAATATGTTAAATATTAAAAATTGTTTCATATGAAATACGGAAAATCAGAAACGGATATATAATAGTATAGAAATGATCATAACGAGACATAAATTATGTCAAATCCAATAAAAAAATGAATTATGACAATATATAAAAAGATAATGCAAAAAATAAAAGTATACACTGCACACTTAATTTTTCAATTACTATTGAAGCTAAAACTCAACAGATTTTCTATACAAATATAATCTAAGATTAAAAAAAATGAAGATATGTTATAGTTTAAAAAATAATTAGGAAATAAAATACAAACCATTTATTTATAAACTCCCTCGCGTAGCGCGGGCAACTGACTAGTTTATTATAAAGAATATATGAGTTTAATCCTGCATCTTTGCTCGTCTAAAATTTGAATTAAAAAATTAAACAAATTTAGATATCTAAAATGAAGATAAATTCTATTATTAGTACAACATTAAGATGATTTAAAACCATATCTGAAATAGAAAAGATAATTTTTTTAACACAAGTAAGAAAAAATTAGGTTACCCAATTATAAGAATTTTAAGTAATATGGTTAGAAATTACATGAAAGATATATACATATATATGTAATGATGACAATGTCAAATAATAAAATAATAGTGCATTTATGGAAAGCAATCTGATTTTTAGTAAAATAGATATACATACAAAATCCATTTTTATCAACCAATATGTGCCAAGTCCCGAGATTCTTTAGTGAGCCTATAAAAAGCTATCACATGGCTCATTCTAAAGAAACCATCATCAATCACAAACACACAAAAATTGGAACAAAAAATAAGAGGGAAACAATGTCAAGAGAAATAGAACCACTAATAGTGGGAAGAGTGATAGGAGATGTTATAGAAATGTTCAATCCAAGTGTGACTATGAGAGTCACTTTTAATTCCAACACAATCGTGTCTAATGGTCACGAGCTTGCGCCTTCTCTTCTCCTCTCTAAGCCTCGAGTTGAGATCGGTGGCCACGATCTTCGTTCATTCTTCACCTTAGTACGTAATTATCTTTCTTCTAAACTTAAAATATATGTTCAAGTACTTAATTAGTTCTCTTCTAACATTAGTCTTTTGGTTTTCTTTTTAACTCAAAAGATCATGATGGACCCCGATGCCCCTAGTCCTAGTAATCCCTATATGCGTGAATATCTGCATTGGTACGTCGATTATTATAAGCACATTTCTTCCCATATACAGTATATAACAACAATGTATAATATGTATTTTTTATGTTCATCAAATTCAGGATGGTGACAGACATTCCCGGGACAACGGATGCTTCTTTTGGTAAGAATAAATCACATCGTAACACATTTATATAAGACTTTTGATTCACTACAACATCTTTGGTCAAAGCACATATATTCATTCCCAAGCAAACACATTTTTGGAAGAAGAGGAGAAATCGTGATGGTTTGATTGATTGCAGGGAGAGAGATAGTGAGATACGAAACGCCTAAACCGGTGATTGGGATACACAGATACGCCTTTGTGCTGTTCAAACAGAGAGGGAGGCAAACGGTGACGATGGTGCCGGAGACAAGAGAGTGTTTCAACACAAAAGCTTTCGCTTCTTTCTTTGGTCTTTCTCTTCCTGTTGCTGCTGTTTACTTCAACGCCCAACGTGAAACTGCACCTCGACGACGTCCTTCCTATTAATTACTATATTATATAACTCTACTCTATTATACAATAAAGTTCAACAAGATTATATATGGATGGTTAATCCGAATAAATCAAACCCTTCCCAATATGTTCGAAAATATCCAATTTTGTTCAAGTTCTGTTGCTTAACAAGATAAAAAAAAGAGTGTATGTTATTCAAAATGTTTCTATAAAAACAATATTCTATTCTCTCTAACTGGTCAAAACAAACTTACAATGAAATAATCAAACATATAATTTCACTAATAGCTGCCTCCAGCTTTTAGCTCAGAGTAGTTTCATTTTCATCAGTGATAAAAAATCTGTGTAGTAACAGGTTCACTTTTGACTCGAAAGCTTTATTATTTTTTCCTTTGGCCGTCTAACAAAAATAGTATGCACCATTTTGGATCACCTCTTCTTGGTGCTGTTCTTCTTCCTTCCCTTAACTTGGCTCTCCAAGGCCTTGAGCCTCTTACTAACTGGACTCAACGATGTTGAAGATATCCTCGGGTTTACAGGGGAAGGTGGTTCTGTCGGGTTCCGTGTCATGGCTTTCATTTTCTTGAGAGCTGAAAACAGGTCAAATGAAGGTTGTTGACCTGGAGGAGGTGGAGGCAGATCAGGTATGCGTAACATCTTCTTCACTTGAGGACGCTTAATCACTGTAATTAATTACCAGATAAAACCATTCATTGTTATTGTTTCAAACCAAGTATATGTCAGAATTTGGAATCTTAATCACACATTCACTCACCAAGTCCATACATGAGAGAGTACAGGTTGGATGTGATCCAGTAACAAAATATGGCCTGCAAATTTTCGCAAATATGTTAGAAATCTATTGCATAAAGTCTGTGGGGGTTGGATTTAAGGTAACAATAATAACCTGTGGAAAACTCATTGTCATGGGCACAGTGAGGAGCGCGAACCCCCGAAAAACGTTCTTCATTGTACCAGCCATCGGATTTCCTTCCATGCCTTCTTGTGCATTAAACTAGGAGGTGACGGATTCAAGTTTAAGTTAGTAAGTCTGACAAATAAATGCTGAAGGTGTCAAAATTGTCTATAAGTTAGCAGAAACTGTACCTCAACGGTTATCCAGAATGTCAATCCTGTTATAACTGGTAAGATGTATAAGCTGTCGGGAGTTGTTAGATCGGTAAACCATAATGCACCTCCTGTTTGGAATGAAGCTACCTTCTCTGCCATGTTTCGAATCTGGCCAAAAAGTAACTCATTTGAGACAAAAAGCCTAATAACAAACAACATAGCCCAACAAGCATCTTAAAGATTTAAAGGTCTTACAGCAAGGAAAAAGCAGATGAACAGAGGTCCCTGAATAAACATCCCTTTCATTGGGGTGAAGGGAGTGACACCATATCTGTAAATTATAAACAAATGAAGTATGGTTACATATCTACCAAAATTCTCAAAATGTCATGAGATGAGACTCAACCAATATAATAGCCACTAGAAAGACAAGTTATGATGACGTATAGAGCACTCGCTTCCTAACTATGATCCATGAGGGACATAACACTCCAAAGAGATGTTTAGATTTAAAAGCAGCTTACTCTTTAAACAAATTCTTCATCTTTTTTTGACCTTCTGCCATCGTAACCGGGTCCATTCCCTGAACACATATAGGGAGGACAATGGAGAAAATTAAAAGAAAAAGAAGATAAGAAATTTCTGAGCTAAACCTGTGTAGTGGGCCTGTAGTCAGTGCAAAAGCTATTAGCAGAGTAACAGTCGTGAGGAGGCCGATGATGTATGGCTGTAATAACAAACTTAACGTACCTTGTTTTGCATTTCCTCCCGGATGGACTCCAATCGTGGCCTCATCAGCTGCATGATCATAGAATAGACTACTGATGGATGCAGCATACGGCAGAAAAAGAAGAACCAAGTATAAATGACAGAAAAAATAAGTTAATGTGCATAGACATATGCTTTTCTTTTGTATGTCAAATTTTGTTTCAGTACCTGAGTATGTAAAAACACAAACAAAAGAAAATGTAATGGTTGAAAAGTAGAAATTTTCTCATGAAGTTCACCAGTACCTATTCCATAGTAGTTTATGATTTATGCCGACTTGTGTTGTTGACTACAGTGATGTGGATCTCAACTTCTTATTCTAAAGAGAAATCATATTTCACATGTAATGTTTTATTATTTTCATAACCGGAAGAAGAATGTCTAATTCCCTAATTATAGTCGCTCTCTATATTTGAAATGACTTCATACATGCACCATTCTAAATGGTCTGCAAGGTGCAAACAAAGGAGCAAACGAGAGGCACATACCCCTAATTTTGTTGTGTCTTTCATTTGTTTGATCAAGAGAGGAACTGTTAATGATCGGATCACAATGGTTGCTATAACAATGGACGCCCACCTGTTAATAGCCAGAAAGGATATGAGGAACTAGTAATATCTTAATTCAGATGAAATAAGACAAGAGTATTCAGCTAACATGGGATGTATAGTTAAGATCAACTCCAGGCAGATTGATCAAAGTGACACACGACACAAGAAAAAAAAGTTCAAGTTTCTTACCACTCAAAGCCTGTGTACGCATGCACCATATCAATGCAGTGCTGAAGGGCAGCGACAGGAAAGAAAGAGTCAGCAGCTGCAAGGGTAACTTCACTGACTGCAGCAGCAGCCTGAGACGGCGCATCTTGCAATGTTGCATCGGTTATGACTTCTGCAATATCGGACATCACATCAATCTTTTCCGAACCGACACCATGTGCACTTGACATATAACGATAGAAAGCAAAAGCAGACGCAGGAGCCAGAGGCAAATGCAAGCCTCCTCCAGGAATTTGGGAGAAATCCGAGCTGTTAGCGGATCTTTGGTGAAGAAAGCTATGGTAACTTCTTTGAGATGTTTCTTGACAATAGGAATCCCCTTCATGATCATTCGAACGAGGGATAATATGATAAACTGGTTGGTTCCGACGAGCGAAAAGTGTGGACCTTATAGATAAGGTTCGTCTGAAAGCCATTACAGAACCTAAACAAGATCCTGCACTAGTAGTAAGAAAAAAAAGAAGTTAATAGCTGATAGATTGCTGATTGGTGAAGATGTAGTTTTGGTCACAGACAAATGGATAAGTGATATTCAGATCAAAGAGCAAAGCTTTCGCCATCGATCTTACTTGAATAGGATCCCACAGAATCAAGTTTCAATTTTGATTTTGACAGAAAAAAACAAAGACAAAAATGGAGGAAATTCTTCATAGACGAGATAATAGAAAGATATTGATGAACTGTGAAATTCTTGAAGGAAAGAGATCAGATTAGAAAGCATATAAATTTCAAATCAAAACAGACACTTGCATACATATCCAAATCTAAGCTAACCAAATGGTGGAATCAGACAAAACCCCAGCAGACAGCAGAGTGATAATAGCAAACTCAGAAACCCTGATTGAATAGGGAATCTGCAGACATAATGAAACCTGGCAATGGAAGAAGAGTACGGTGACGGTGAGATGAGACGGCTGTGGATGAATCACGGCTAAACAAAGACGGCGAGAAAAGACGATGAATGGGTTTTAGAACGGCCAACTAAATCAGATTCACTAAAGGAAGCTGAGATTGGTACGGAGATTAGGGATTTTAGTTTAACCGATCCGGTTTATTTTTGATCGGTTTTGACTTTTGAGAAAGTGTCCATGTCTTGGTTTCACAAGCCCAAAAGGATATTCGTGTAAAATGTCCGGTCAGTTAACAATAAAATTTCAATATCTTTTGGGCCTTTCGACCATAAAACCAGCATGTGATCTTATCAATTTTGTAACAATTAACAAATATGGTCAGTTAACAAATACTGAAACAATTTTGTATTACCCATCATCTTTTGACTGTTGTTGTCAACGAATCTTATCATATTCCGTCTTCTTACGCACAATTATGATATTTTTCTTGGTGAATTATTTCATTTTTTTACTCACAATTCCACATGATTTCTCTACAGAATAATCTTATAAATGCTAACGTGCACCACATCAATGACACTATTTTGCACCATGAATCACTTTTCGCATGNTTTGCCCCATGAATCCCTTTTCGCATGATATATATATGGCTTTTTTTTTTTTTTTTTTTGGTAAAAGATATATGGCTTGTTGTTAGTGGTAGACATCACATATTACCTGAAATATCCAACTCAGATCATCATCATTCATAAAAACCTCATGACGTTCACGGGTTCACACAACCTCTGTTGCAAACCAACTCCAAACACACACAGAAATGCTCCTTTTTGAACTTGTCTATAACCCTTTCTTGTACAACAAGCGAAAACGTCCCAGCTAGTTTGGCCAATTAAAGATGACGAGATCATTCTCTCCGGTGATGTCTCTCATCTTATTACTACTGTCGGCGATATGTTCAGCCACCGTGGAAAACGCTGCGGATTGTGCAGCGGTGGGAACGCTGATATCATCGTGCACGGAGTTTGTGAATTACGGGTACCCGGATCCGATACCCGGCTCGAGTTGCTGCGACGCGATGACGGTGATCGGAACTTACTCTGATTCGTCGGAGAAGAGAAAATGGCTCTGTAATTGCTTCATGCATCTAATCAATGTCTATAACTCTAATGCCACCGCCATTTCTACTTTGTCTGGCTTCTGCGGCGTCGTTTTGGGCTTCACCATCGATCCTAACACCGATTGCAACTTGTAAACTACTCTTAAAACCTTTCCTAATATTGATAATCAAGATTCGGAAAAGTTACGAATCACAAGAAGAAATAGAAGAGTTTAACACCCTTTCTCTATACTATGTATTTTCATGATTTAGTGATCATCAAATTTGACTAATTTATTTTCCTTTTTTCAGCATTCAATGAAGGCACTAAAATCTTTCACGGCTCAAGCTCAGTGGATTCAGAATGAGGTTTAGTTAGTTCAAGCAAGAAATTTTCCTCTTATCCTAAACAAGATGTATTAAACTTATAATAATTCTTGTCTTTAAAAAACGGCAACGAATGTTGCATCAGTTAGTTTAAGTTTGGTTTCGATTTTCGCATTTTTGTAATATCTAAACAATCTAATCCTTTAAACCATTTCAAAATCCACTTCGGTTTTACCGAGGTAACTTGGATCAAAGCAGTTTGATTTATCTTGATTGAACACTAAAGACAGAGAACAGAGTTATGTTCCTTCATTGCAAGCAATCGAAACTTGTTAACAACAATTTACACATCCAGTGTTAATACTTTTCTCTCCTGGAAAATTACCAAACTCAAACCCAGAAAAAGAAAAGAGAATCATGATCTAAACAAGAAACGAAGAATGCATCCTCGATTTGGCACTTTGGTTCCGATTTATTCGATCAGAAACTTCTCCTCTCCCGTAGTAACCGACGCTTCCAACATCCAAACTCTGCTCTGCCACCGCCGTGTAGTAGTAATACTGTCCCTGAACAGATCTCTTGTAGCCACTCGTCTCATTAGAGACATCAGCTCTCTGCTTCGGCGCGCTCTGTGACCGGACTTTAGCTTTATAAGACTCTGTGTTAGCCATGTAATTCGGGTGATAACCCGAGTAGTAATAGTTATTACATCCCCAAGAATACTCGCTTCTTGACGTCGGCGTAAACGGAGTTCTTCTTCTTGAACCACTAGACCCAACTTGAGGACTATTCTCTGTACTTCTAGGAGCCAAAAGAGACTGTTGTCTTTTCCTCGGAGACTCATTGTTTCTTTCTGAACGTAGCGGTTTGGGATGAAAATGAGGCTTCCAAGTATCCACTTCAAGGATCTTGTCTTCGTCTTCGCCTCCCTCGGCTTGCCAATCTAACCGTTTAGAGCCACCGCGGTGGTCCATAGAGATGACTTCAGCGTTTGAAACGCAGCGCGTGTGGAGAGAACGCGGAGAAGAAGAGGAAGATGGAAACAATAGAGCCGTGGAAGAGTGGAATGAAGCAGAGGAGTGAGAAGAACGAGAGGCTCGAGCACGAGCTTGAGATTGGAGACGAACCAGAGTCTGCATCCTTCGAAGCATATCTGCAGTTTGTTTTCTCACTATGTGTCCTCTCACTAAGGCTTGAAGCTTTACTAATGCCTTTAGTGCTCTTAATGCCCTTCTCGCCTGAAATTTTCAACATTAGCCAAAGAAAACCAAAAAACTTCATATACGTAGTTTTTAATTTATGTCAAAGATGAAAATTGACTCCATATTAGAATAAACTTGAAGAGTAAAAATTGGCTCCACCACTAATAATCAAAATTTGAGTTTGCTTGAAAGTTAATAACAAAGACAAGGCGAGTTTAATCATTTGTTGAAGACATAATCATCCTTGCCAACTAATTTTAAACCCACGGAACAAAAAAAGTTAATAAAGGGATTAGTGGGTTTAGTGAAATTATTCCATTTTGCTTTTAGTTTCCCAACCACTTCCACTTGTACCAAAAACTAGATTTAGTAATTACAGAGCCCACCATTTGCAATAGTCAAGGTCAAATGTACACACACACATACACACACGAGTTCTTCTTTTCACATTGGTCGAGATTCGATAACACAGACTAGATCTTGGAATTTACATAATAAAACTCGAATTAGAGAATCTTCTAATTCCGTGTTCTGAACCTTTTATTGATAAACAATTCACCGATAGGAACTAAAAAAAGTGTAAAAAACATGGTTAAAATATGAAACTTTATTAGTAAAGGGAAGATAAATTATACAACTTGTAAAGTTTTTGGCTAAAGATTTCTACTTTAAATTTGCTTTCCCTAAAGCGAAAAAAAGAACCCATCTGTAAAATTACTAATTAGTGTTATTTATTTCAATAAATTCAGAACTTGAAAAGAGAAAAATAACGTGGAAAAGAACTTAGGCCCATCTTACAACAAATGAAATCAATGATTCACACCACCACTAAGCTAAGTTCATTTCAAAAATTCTGATCAGATCTTTTTTCATCAAAATTTTAGAGTTACAAAAACAAAGAAGAAGATCAAATATTTGGATGAAACTGGCCATTTAAAATTAGAACTATTCGTAACCACTAAAAATAGTGTCGGCAGAGTGTATCAAGTCTCCAGAAATCTTCTTTGTTTCACATTTGTTTGTCTTCTTCTTCTATAGTCAGTTTCTTTGGGATCAACCCAAAACAAAAGAGAAGACAAATCTTACCCATTGTTTCCATTTTTAAAATTTGAATTTGGGAATGATATAACCAAAAAAACGAATTTTCAGACAGCTATTTCACACTATGTAAGAAAATTCCGGGAAATTTGCTATATCGATAGATAATAGATTAATTAAGGAAAGAATAGTTTCAATAAATGAAGTAATTCAAACTAACCAGATAACCACGAAAAGCGGATTGAATCTTCATCGCCGCGAGACTCTCCTGAGGCCACCGGCGGTTACTTCTTCCGATTTGAAACACTGAAGAGTTTCCGCCACTGCCGTTTCTCCCGCTTGTGAGTCTCACGACTTCCGCAGCCGCATGAGCAGCAGTGAGAGCAGCTTCCGCAACCGCAGCTGTCGCAGCAGCCACGGCTATCGCATGCTTGTCGCCATCTAAACCGTTTTCCTCCTCCACCAACGCAACCGCCGGAGCTCTTTTTCTCGGATTTGAAGATCTTGTGGTGAAGCTCCACCTCCGTTTATCTCTCGACGAACCTGATGATTTATCAGACTTTTTACTCCCGAATAGTCTCCCGAAAAACCCCATCGTTCATCGTCGGAAAATCGCCGGAGAGAGTTTATCGGTTAATCTACACTTCATTTAGTTGCTTAAGAGATTTATTTATTTTAATTTGAAAAGACAAAAAACATAAGCATTTGTGTTATGGAGAAGCTGAGAGATGCTTAACGGCTTTTTATAGGTAGATTGCAGAGTAAGCTTCCACGCGCCTATTGTTGTGCGTTAGGTACACGCGTCTCTCAGAAGGCTTTTTTAATTTTTTTTGCTGTGAGCTTGACTTTAAGTAAAAGAGCGTCGGTTAAAGTCAATGGGCCTGACTACTCCTACCAACCGTACCAGATCTGTGCTTTGTGGTTTGGTTCAAACCATTTTTAATATTATTTTACGTCATTTTTTTTTTTGAATTTTCTTTTTGTAATGTGAAGTGAATATTTAGATATTTGAATTCTAATAATGGAGAAGATGAAATTTAAATAAAATGAGAATAATTGGGAGGACGTGTCATTCTTTGAAGCCCATAAATATCACTGCAGTCTAGTGTCTGCGACTTCTGCATTCTGCACCTTTTTCTTTGCTCCAATCACTGCAAACTTTACAGATTATTATGTAAGGGATATATATTTTTAAAATCAGAAATATTTTGTGTGGATGATAGGTGTTTTATCTTTTTATCCAGGGCCATAGAATGTTGTTACTTACACACGATTGTTTTTGTGGTGGCATAATTCAAATTCTTGTACTTCAATTGTTCATTAGTTCACTGTTACCATTTTTGTTTAAAATAGAGTTGTTAATCACTAGATTAGCAAAAGAAAAAGATCACTAGATTAACCAATTTTGAAAGATTTTTGTTTTCTTGGTTTACTCATCTATTTATTAATTGTTTAGTTATCTTTATTCTTCTACTCACTAGGATGCAGTCATAAGCAAGTCTATAAAGAGTAAAATAATAGGGAATATCCGAAAATAAAACTAGCTGTGATAACGATCGTCTAGAACCCTAATAAATACTATCCTGAAGTCGTATTCAGCAGTTCAGCACTAGGGTCAGGTATTTATAGACTTTTGACCATTTAAATACACATCATGTGTGCTTGTTGCACAAAAAGAACAAAAAACTACATAATTTCCCATGCACTAAACAAGCCACTAATCCAATTATTTCCGATCATTAGACTTACGTACAGGATTTAAAGCAATTTTTTCACTTGGACAGTGAGGGAAAGTTTTGTTTTCGTAATTAGCAAATCTTTATTTATTAAAGTAGTATATAAAAAAAAAAGGCAGAAGTTAGAAAAAACATGAAATAGGAATATTTCTCTTTATTCTTTGTTTCTTCCATTTGCCTCGATCATCTCGAATTTGTCTCATAGCTTAACTAAGCACTTATACCTGCACAACACATAAAACAAACAAAAACATCAGAAACAGATATGAATACACGTCTTTATATACACGTACGTCTATATATCACTAACGAAAACACATTAGCCAAGTTAGCTAGAGCTGATATATGAGGTTTTGATCCTACTTAATCTACTTGAAAATATTAAGCTAATCTGTTTTAGCCTTTAAATTTTTTTGGAAAACTAAAGTTTAATTAAGATCGAGGCTCATCGAATCTTCTTTTTGTTTTTTTTTTTCTCTTTTCCTGCTCGACTCATCGAATCTTTTAGATTTCGTCATACTATTGTTGTATTATGTATATATAAAATCGTGTAAATGATTGATCTTCAAATATATATTAAGTAATCTAAAAATTTTGGTTATCTAGTGGATAAATAGATGTTAATAGTACACAAGTATCCAAACTCAATTTATGTATGAGAATTTTGTTTGTTTCATCCGATCCTGATCTTAGAACATACTAAATATTCAAACTTAATGGTTAAAAATAAATAAATCCGTACCGCAATCGACAGGAGGAAGGTTACAAAGTGAAGGAAGAGAGGTGGCTGCGCGTAGAGCGTTGCATAGACAATCCCTATTAGTAGATTGAAGTGCGGCGCAACACTCTGAATTCGGTCTGCCTGAACCTGGCAACACCATCGCAGCACACACCTGCACATTTGCTAGATCGTTGCCACATTCTTGGGCTTGAACCACCTGTCCAGTTTCTATAGCAGTCATGGCTAGAAAAAGGAGACTGAGAACGGCTGTCAAAGACTTGAATGATGCCATAGAAGTTTATTTCTATATATATATCTATCTATATGATTTAAGATCTCACAGCTATATATGTAGAATTATATAATGTTCGAATGTGTATATATATCTTGAGAGATTAATTAGATGAGATAACGAGACGTTTGGCATGGCCATATGGTATAGTTAGTTCATAAGATTTACATGCGAAAACTGAAAACAAGAAAATCATACTTATCGCAGTTAGTTTCTTCTTCTTCTTTCATATATTAAACCCACGCTGAGTGCAAGTTTTTATGTCATATACACAGTTATGTTGTGGTCAAAAAAAAAAACACAGTTATGTTATATATATCATTAACTATAATATAAGGACTTAAAATAAGTTAACTTGAATCTCTTGTAGAGTGTGGGGTGGGTCTAGTGGGATGGTTGATATATGGAAGATGAAAGGTTTATATAACATTTATACAAACTACAAGCTAAATTTTTACAGAGTTTAGCTTGTCTTTTTCAAAAGTTGTTTTGACATGTCAGTATCTATCAGCTTTCTATAAATAAAATAATAAATACTAAATGAGAATATTTTTTTTATTCTCTATTATCAGAAGGAATTGATTAGTCAACAATTTACTTCTTTTCCAGAGCACAATATAAGAGAGAAAAAAGAAATTGATTGGATATCTATTTTTTCCACAGTTGTTTTGTGGTTATGTTTGCATCTATCAGCTTTACATAAACGAGGCAAAAAAAAGAAGAAAAAAAT
The DNA here is from genome assembly GCA_900406345.1 of Erysimum cheiri. Lineage (NCBI taxonomy): Eukaryota > Viridiplantae > Streptophyta > Magnoliopsida > Brassicales > Brassicaceae > Erysimum > Erysimum cheiri. The sequence goes on along the minus strand of OVAQ01000870.1, from coordinate 6,535 downwards.
CTCTGATTACTGATAGATCGGAATGAGTTCCTGAAGAAGAGTCTTCTTTTCCAAAATTAGATAACACTTTCCAGGAAAATGAAAATCTCTTCATAAAAACAGAAGCTTGATCTAAGAGGAAGAAGTAGAACAACAACACAGTAGACACGTTAACATTGAATCCCCTCATGAGATTCATATACCTAAGAAAGTTAGTCTTTAGTACTCATTCTGTACAAAGACAGCACTGGAACTAACTATCAAATCCCAAAAGACCATCTCATGCCTTCCAAGAATATCCCATGTTTTCATCAACCTCATTGCTAAAGAACCCGTTATTCGCAAAGTTGAGCGATGTGTTAGAGACCATACCTTCCTGGTTTTGGCTCTGCTCTAGCCCCTTCATGCCTCTGAATCTGTTGGAGGTGCTTGGTGTTTCCGCTGCAGGCACATAATCTGTTCTGATTCTTCCCATGTTCGCATTACAATTCATCATGTTCTGACCAGAAAGTGACTGTTGTTGTTGACCGGAGCCTCCATTGCTGTTTGCCATCTGTTGCCATATTTGGTGAATCATCTGTTGTTCCAATGTTTGGTTACTGCTACCAGAGGAAGGTGGTTGTTGGTGGTATTGTTGGGGTGAGCTATTATAACTGGAGCTTGGCATTTGCCGCTGAGGAGATAAGTGGGAAGAAACACCGCTTACTGATGGGCTCTGCACAAAACCAGGCAACAAAGGACTAGTTCCTTGATAGCTCGGGGATGCGCTCCGGTTTCTTAATGGTTCTTGTTGGATCGTGGTGTTGTTTGGGTCTGAATTCAGATGGCTTTGTTTCATTAGCATAGTCTGGTAGTTGGTAAGCGCAAAGGCGGCGGCTTGTGCAGAGCCGGGAAGAGATCCTTGACCGCTCATATTGTTCATCGGTATGTTTATCCCCGAATTGCGCAAGGCCATTAGCTTGTTGAGACTGTTCCTATCAGGTGGAAGTCCCCGAGCAGCATTTGCTAGTTGCTCCATCTCCTGCATCTGCGATTTACCAGCTCTCATTCGATATGGATAGCTCTTCAAAGCCTCTGTAAATGTAAAAAGATAGCAAGCTTTCTATAAGCACAAAGAAATAGAAACACAAATGCGTTGTGATGAGTCTCAGGGAAACTCTGGTATATATTAACTTACCGATTGGACCCACTTTTTGGTCGCGGCAGAAGTCAATCATATCTTTCATGCTGCTGACAACTTCAGATATCTGTTAAAAAATAGAAGACGAGTTAAACAGAAGAACGGAGACAGCCACGAGGAAGGTGCAGAGATATTAGAAAATTACTGACTCAAGGAAGTAAGCAGAGAGATACCTGCAAACACCGAACATATCGTTTGGAGAAGCCTAAGTCATTGAGTGAATGTGACTCCAAGCTTTTCGCTAGTTGACGTCCAGCAGCCATGACCCTGGAACAAAAGACTTGGCATCAGGACATCATATTAAGCTAATATTGCTTTTACCTTTTTTTTGTATCAGTGAAAAATCTTACCTAATTACCGTAGAAGATGCAAAAAAATAATGAAATTGAATTGATTGAAAGAAATCAAGAAGAAAGAAAGGTAGAAAATGTCTAGACTAATCGACTCACATGTTGCTATTTGCTTGCAAATCCTGCTGATGTATCCCATCTGATCCACTTTGATCGATTGTGCTCTGACACTTCTCTGCAACCTGAAGCAATTGGTTCACCTGAATGAAAAAAAGAGACAGAAAGTCCGAAATCTCAGAACCAGGCATTTCAAATAGAATTATAAAAGATTATACGAATCTTTAATGTTACCTGTGGGGCTACTAGGCGACGAGGAAGTAGCTCTTCATGGCGGCGAGTACAGAACTCCCATGAGAGAATCTGACAAAAGCAAAAGGATAAGCTAAGTTACTCTGAATACATGAATGATTTAAAGTATTTGGAAACAAAAGCTCGTTAAACCTTCAGCTCTTGGGAGAATATAATCCGAAGATGGCCTTCGCGAACAACACGGATATGTTCATACACACTCTCCTGAACTGCTTTTCCGTACTCTAACACCATAATTCCAGAACCATATCTGCGTTCAGACGGTACGCCCAGATAAAGAAGCTCGTCAAGGACACCACTTGCGAATTTGATTTCGTTAAGCCTTGGCAACACATCAAAAGTTGCTTCTGCAGAATTCATAAGAAAAACTTACTAAGAAAAGATGTTTTGCTACCATAAACATTTTTTATATTTCTCTCATCTGAATTAGCAGATTAGTAAACTAGAACTTACCAAATCCTCTTCCCGATTTGGAACCACAAAGATCACACTGCCATTCATCCTGCAAATAGTATAAAGACAAACAACAAGATTAAGTTTACATTAGGTTATATCATATGCGTGATTACACTGTAATAATATGCTAAGATCAAGAGAAAGAGAGAATGAAAAACTCGCAAATTCAAACTACATCTATGTACGGTTTTTATTCACGTTTTTGGAGTATAAACAAGCACAAACCGAAAAATCGAGACAGTCGAGGAGACGAACCGTGGCTGCCTGAGGAGAGACACCAAGTGCATTATGCCCCACATTATCATAATGAGAGAGACACCATCTTTTCTTTGCACGGGGAGAAAAATACTCGGTCACAAATTTCCTCCAATAAACAATACTGCTCTCCTACAAAATCAGCAATGACACAACTGGTATCTGTCAAGAGCTTTTTCCTAGCATACACATAAAACAATAATTCTGAAGACTACATGCATACTCACAGAAGGCCTTTGTCGCTGATGATATAGATACTGCATCAATCTCCGAGCGCAGACGCTATTTTCATAAGGTCGTGGACCACCAGATAGTTGAAGCTGCATTCCTTGTTGCTGTTGGTGCTGCTGTTGGAACTGTTGCTGTTGCTGCACCTGTTGCTGCTGCTGCAGCTGAACCCGCTGCAATGGTGGGAGGGATTGGAGATATTGTTGCTGTTGCCTCAGCTTTTGTTGCTGCAGCATAAGTTGGAACTGTGGGTTTTGGCCTTGTTGTTGTTGCTGCTGCAACATATCCTGTCTCTGAAGCCACTGACGCAAAATCTGCTGCTGCAGAGCATCATCCTGCTTTGAATCTAATCTCGGTTTTTTCCGTGCTTGGGTTAAGTTGTTTGGGTCTTGAAAGAAGGATTCAGAAGCACGACGAGCCATAGAAAGCGGGGTTTGTGATGTAGGCAGTGAGGTAGCACTGGAGCCACCTAGCTGAACACTTGGATCATGCCGTTGTACTACAGTTGAACCGTCTACAACTGATGACCCAGAGATGCTGATATTGTTAGAGGAGAAGGACATTGGAGATGCCGGTAAACGCATATACGATTCATTATTGATACTAGCACTACGCTGCAAATGAGGACCACCTCCAGAGAGACCTGAATTAGCATCTGTGACAAGGGAACTAGCTCCTGCGCTTGGACCGGGAGTTGAGACACTCATCATAACGGGATTGTGCAAATCCATACTGAGATTGTGATAGCCCGTAGGTCCACATCCAGGGACAGAGTTAGACGAATTCCCATAAGAAGAAGTCAAGTGAGAGTTAATGAAACTTTGGGATTCATCATCTCCTTGAAAGAAAATCCCAGAAGTTGAAGAAGCCATTAAGGTAGGTCCCAAGTGAGTCTCAAAGCCAGTTTCTTCCTCAATGCGACACAAATGTCCCACCTTTACTTGTGATACCTACAACATAATACATTTACGAATTAAATCAGATCAAGAAACATTGTCTTACACTCGAATCTGGTGCTCCATTAAAGATAAACAAACATTGAACTTGACCTCTGAAATAAAATAAAAACCCCAAATCAAAACCCTAATTTTTAAAGTTCGTTACTTTACATAATTAACTGAGTAAACTAACCATCCCCAAACAAAAATTAGATACAATCCCCTGAGAAAATCTCGGAATCAGAAATTTAAGAGCAACAGACAAGAGACACAGAAATTAAAGTAAAATAAACAAATATCGGAAGAACACAGAAACAACATACCAACAACTGTGAAGTGAAGCTTCGATCAGCATAGAACAAAAGCTGATATCAAAATTAAACCCAACTGAATCCAAACAGAAGAGGAAGAGTAATTAATAAAGAGAAAGGAACAAAAATAAAAATTTGCCTGGAAATTTCAAGCTAAGAAAAACAATCTTTCTTTTTTCTTTGCATAAGAATGGAAAAATCCTTGAGAAAGCTGGAACAATGCACTTGACGCGCCTCAAGTTAATATACCTAGTGGAAATCGTAGAACCAAATCTGACCGGACAAGCCGGTGACCATCCCTTTTATGGTTTGGCATGTACTTTTTTTTACCTGTTGGTCAATACCGACACGTGTAGAGTTTATTATAACAAGTATCGCTTGATCGATTGGTAACCTTTAGATGACCCTACGATCGATAAAGGTAACTCTAGTTCTTATCGTCCGATTGAGAGGCGGGATCGTGTGCGAACGCATGTAGATTAAAGTTGATTGACCAAATTAGTACTAGTAGTATTCTTTTTTTTTTGTAATAACGAACTAACTATACCAATGATTGCAGCTGTAAATGAATGGGCTACGACAAATATCTCCTTTTTTTTTGCATGATTACTTATTGACCCCAATATTACTTGATTTGACAATTCAACCCCCAAAAATATTTCGTATAAGGATCCAATGATGGAGTCTAAAGGCCCATATACATCTCTTATAATTCACTATCATGATTGTTCAGTGGTTTCACCAACCATACATACAACCAATATAACCGCAGGATAGCTCTAGGAGAATCAAAATAAGTCTAAATTAGGCTTCTTCACTCGCAGCCAATTGCGTCTCAGACTCTCAGGCTACAGTTTCATTAAAGCAGCAACCAAATGAGACAAAGAGCGATGGATATCAGGAAAGGTCAAATGATTAGACTATTTTGAAAATGTACTTCTTGCTTCACTGGCTCCTCTTTCTCTGGCAAGATTAATTAGGATCAATGTGGCATGGATTTGACATGTAAGCTGCAAAACAAAAGATATCAGAGGCAATGAAAAAACCGTCTTGAGAGTGTAAAATTCATTAAAGAAATATGCTATATTCGATAATTTATCCAATGTATATATATGTTTGGTCTCAAACGTACAGAGATATGCTATCTTCCAAACTTATCATATAAAGAAAGACATACGTAACTTGTAACGTTGAGAACCCCACATTTCGTAACATTTAAGAGAAACGTGTTAGCTAAATCTTTGTAGGAAAAAAAAAATCTTTGTAGGAATACCACTTTTGCCGGAGAGAGAATCGAAGAAATAGAAAGCAAATATAGGGTTTATTTATCAATATAAATTCCTAGCTTTACAATTCCTGTCAATTAACCCAACAGGCCCATTTGTTTACTTTAGGCCCATATTAGCCCAGTTAGAAAATACCAGCTATAATTACAAACTCTCTTCTCCTACCAGTTGAAAGCTCTGTTCTCGAACAGTCTTCTTGAGTTCAAAGCTCGCGCGTGGTCCTTATGGATCAGTCGAAACTTGGCGAGAAGAAACACCACACCGACGATAATTCTAGACAATGTGGATCTGCAAGAGAGAGATTTAGGTTACAGAGTTTGTCGGGGTTAAAGCGATGACGTGTAACGCAAGTTCCTGTTTCAGTTGTTTCATTGCATTACCTGTACTTAGAAATGTAGAACACGACTTATATGAAACAGAACAAAGATGACAAATATAGTATATAAATGTAGGGGCATTAACTTCGTCATTATTTATCAGAAGTAATAAAGGTATGTGGGGGATACAACATATTAAATATTTATATAGTATGTGTGTGCGTATGTGAGAGGACTGATAATGAGACATAACAACAATCACATTAGCTGTCACTCTTTTCTTTACTTTTTATTGTAAGAAATTTTATAACAACAATAATCCTCTATACTATTATTTGAGCAGGTTTGAGAAATCTTTAACCTTTAATTATGTACGATATTACATTTACTGCCACTGGAGTTTATACGTTTACTATGAATCATTATAAGGCTACATTTGTAAATAGAGAACTGACCCATTTGAGAAACACGCGGATCTCACGTATCCGACCCCTTTTTTTGGCAATTTCATATATTATCGCTGCAGCCCATTAGGGAAAAGTCCTTGGTTCATTTATTTTTTGTAAGCCCATTTACAAATGGCATTTACGTTTTCAATCTTCTCCTTTTGCGCCAATTCCGTTGCTTTAGGCATCAATATCTTTAACGCTTCACAAATCCTACCAGAAAATCATAACAGATTCATAATCAATAACTATCAAGATAATTGCAACAGATAATCAACATACAGTAGAACCTCTATAAATTAATACTCTATAAATTAATAATCACTATAAATTAATAAATATTGCCGGTCCCGAATCGGGCCAGTGTAAAAATTGACGAAATTCGATAAGATAATAAGATAATAATTTATTGAAACTCCTATGTAAAAATATGGTCCCGATAATATCATAAATTAATAATCATGTAATAGTTACATATAT
>OVAQ01000869.1:1176-13541 GCA_900406345.1 Erysimum cheiri | reverse complement strand
TATTTTTTTTTTTTTTTTTTTTTGGTCAAATCAAATATAATTATTATTTATAAAATAATGTACGTTTTGGTTCATTCTTGTTTGGATTCAATTTCATTTTTTTCAGTTTTGCTTCAATTTAGTTCGGATTAGAAAATAGAAATATTCTACTATATAATTTGGATTAAACATCTCTAACTGTTAGAAATTAAATCAGTCAAAAATTTTAAACTATTATTGATTAAAATTTCAAAATTAAGCTGATGATGAGTACAAGTTTTTGCATATTATTGTTTATGATTGCGAATCAATAACTGTTAGAAGTTTTTGCATTTTATGATTGCATATTAAAAAAAGCGGTTTAAATCTAAAAGTTGACACCAAACTGAACAAAAAGCCGTTCCACGATCCCACTGTATACCTCTCCACCACCCGGTATCTCAGTATTCCTCGGTTCATCATTCCGGTTCATGAAACCCGGATTCTGGTAAACTGGTAAATTCGGCAGCTTAGAGAGTCCGGCCGTATAAAGCTGTGACAGATCAGTTGGTGGAGCCAAGGAAGAGAAAGGGCTCATGTCCAGAGGTGGGACAGACGAAGGAGGAGGCCTACCTAACCGACTGGTTCGATCGACATGATTTTGAGACATTGTTGCTGCAGACCGATTCCTTGAACCGGAATGGCTTCTACTGCGTGAAGGTGGGGAAGGATGGTTGTGTATCCCATCGTATGTAGTCACAACCAACTTAACATCGTCTGCTCCTCTCTCCACATGTTTCTTCACTTTGCACTCACTGTTTGTGCATTTGTAGTAACTCCTGCCATTAACATATACAAAACATATCAATGGAAGAGTTTCCAACAAAGAACAAGTGACTAGGTGGTCCACGCGCACACGTTCGAAAGCACGGAATCCAAAAAAGTTTATTTTAGTTTTATATTGGAAGATAATTTAATCGATATTCGAGAAAAGAGACAAAGAATATATGGTGAATTTAATAACAATTACCTCGGATTAGGATTTCCTTTGACAACTTTCTGACCGTATTTTCTCCAGCGAAAGCCATCTTCAGGATGCTCATCTTCGCTTTCCATCTGAAGTATGACCCTTTGTGTCTTGCTTGTTCTTATAGCTCCAATCATGTTTGATACCTCATATCTCCTGCAAGAGTTTATGTAATAGTTAACTTAAATAAGATCTTTGTTTACTATTGTTGATTGCGATGTTTATATACTTTTGTCAGAACCTTCTCTTTGGAGATGAGGTTTCGGCATCATCTAATCCAACATTGTCGTGATCTTCCTTTTCCTCTTCCTCTTCCTCTTCGGCCTCTTCATCTTCCTCTTCCTCTTCGGCCTCTTCATCTTCATCTTCGTATTCGTCGTCATCTTCATCCTCGCTCTCGCTGTCCTCAATGGAGATGATGTTGATATCGGTATCGTCAACGAGTTCAGATTGAAAGGAAGCGACTAAATTAGGAGCACCAATTGGCTCAACTTGAGATCCATGAGATGGGATATTAACGGACGCTTCCGTTGGGATATCATCAAAGCCTGTTTCACATGATGTAATAAAAAAGATTATGAAAATAGAGAATGGAAGCAAACTTGAGACACAAGTAACTCTATAACCTTCTTGAGGAGGCAGATCAACATTCATTGGTTGATAAGGAAGGTCGTTGTTGAATATCATCGTCGTTGCATTGCCTTCACCGGAAGTTTCCACCATCTCTGGATGTCCGTAATTGGTGGCTGAAGACGGAGGGATAATCTGGATAACAAGGTACAAAAGACAATTACAGTTAGGGTTTTAGGATTCAGGCTAAGATCCCGATCGATGGTAACGTAATTTAATGTAAAAGTAAACGTAGATTAAAAAAACATTTGAAAACTTATAATATATATGAAATGCAAAAAGAAAATTATATGGTGTCAAAATCTATTCAACCCATATACATTCGACCATAACAAGATAAATTAGTCCGGGATAATGACAGATTAATTGAAACAAATATGTGTAAGCTGTAAACACAAATAGGTAAAAATATCAAACGTGAAACGTAAAAAATAGGAAATAATAGATTCTGTGTTTACCGATAGATAATATTGTATTTCTTTTTAATACGGACGTAATAGAATTCAAATAATTAACATACGTAATCATATCCCCTTATATTGGATTAATCTCTAATTGTTTATCATATAACTATATATATATATATATTATTATAAAATAATCATAACCACAAGTACGTTGCAACTTACCTGTGAAGAATCAGTGACAATGTTAGGAGATAGCAATAGTGCTGATGGGCTGAATCCTGGAGAGACTGGGACGACAGGAGAAGGAACAGTCGAGCTCCTGAAAAGTGTAGCAAAAGGAGTTGTGTTTTCTGTCTCGAGTGTTGGAAAATTGACTCCTATTCTTGCAGCTACTCTCTCGCCGAGACCAGAGCTTTGTTCAAACTGATCAGTATGACCTCTTGGTAAGTTGGCCTGAGGGAAGATCTCAGTGATCGGATTCAGACCATTGTCGGTTTGATCCAGCATCGCCAATATCGTTCTTGGGCTAGGACTGGCCGGTGGAGCCCAAAACGACGTCATTTCCATGAAGTTTCCATCAAAATCACTCATTTTGAGAAATCCCTAACATGTCAAGAAACACAATGTAGTGTAAAATTGATAATTTTGTGAGATTTAGAATCAAATCATTGATAAATTATAAAGAAATAATTACTTAATTTATAGATGTAAAAGGAGAAACCTTTTTCTTCGGAAGAAGCTAACCAAAAACGCAGAAGAAGACCGAGGGGGATGTGTGTTGCATAGGAGGGATATGGTGTACTTATATAGAAAAGTTCGTGACCATTATATTTTGGTAACAATTTCAAATGGTCAAACTTTCGGCATCCAAGTGTCAACAATCCCTAAAGAGTTTTCTAATTTCTATTTTGTAATTTTTATTTTCATTTTTTGAGAGGTTTTTAGTAAAAACTTTTTACTTCGGTTCAGCAATACCAAAAGACCAAGCAAATGAACGAAACTCGGTTTTGTTTTTAACAAAAAAAATTGATGTGAAATTTAGTCCAAAGAAAATTTGATTAATTCAAATTATGATAATGTTTAAAATCATTTAATTTTCGACATGATTGGATTAATCTTCAATAAATTAAATTTAATTATAATAATACAATTGTAGTATACATAAACCAAACTAAATCCGATTTAAAAAATAACCGTTTATCATTATTTATTTAAAATTTTGTTTTTTGAAAATATCGTTATCTGAAACATCATTCTGGTTAAATGTTATCAATATAGTGAACCTAAACTAGATTGAATATCACCGTGATACGTACATTTCTATAACTAAATTGTCAACAAAATTATATGTTTTATGTACATTCTAATTTATTTTATACCATATTTTTTAAAAAAAATGTTTATCATTATTTATTTAATTATTTTGGTTTTATATTAAAGTCGCCGTATCTAGAACATCATTACCGTTAATGTTATTAATATAAGGGAACTAAACTAGATTAACACCGTGATTTTATATTCTAGATTAACACCTGTGATCTTATATTTATTAAACTAAATTATTTAAAATTAACAGAAATATAGGTTGTACGTACATTCTAATTAATTTTAGAACGTAAGTCGTTTTAAAATAATTGCCGTTTTTGGTTAAAACATAATCATTATTGATTTTTTTTTTTGTCAACATTTGAGCCACAACTGGCCGANCATTTGGGCCACAACTGGCCGACCCATTAGCCTAATTTCTACACATTGTAGGGTCGGGGACTCGATCCCTGGTGTGATGGTGTCTGTCTTCTGTGGACTTGCCACTAGACCAAGATCACTTCACAATCATTATTGATTTGTATTATAAAAAATTGAATGTTTTTAAATCAGATCGGACTCTATTAATTTAGTCAAATTTAATATAAAATATTAAAGATACTACTAAAATTTCAAAAGTATTGTTGCTTAGTAGACTTTAATTGTATAGTAGTAATAAGATCTTATCAATTTAGTATTGGGGGTTCGACCGATTTGATCACCTTGTAAACCAAAACATTTTGGTTAGTTTTGGTTCAGTTTATAAAACATTTGTATATATCTTTAGTGGTTAAACACAAATATGGAAATAACATAAATATAACCAAAAAAATTGTTGACCAAGGAAAATGGCAAGTGCATACATTCTAAAAGAAAATAATTTACTTTAAATAGCCATAAACATGTAAGTCTATGCATAGCCTCTTTTTTTCTTTTCTTTTTTTCTCTTTTTTTTTTGTTTTTTGTGCAAAGCCATTCACCATCGTTAATCTTTTAAAACATTACCCACAACCAGAAACTAAATAATAATGAGAATTAGGAATAGATTGTTTTCTTTCCTACCGATTTTTGGTCTACAATCATTTTTTTCTTCTTGATTTGCCGAAAAAAAAAAAATCATTTTTTTCTTCTTCTCTTTTTCTTCTTTCTAGTGTGATATTATCGTATGCGAAACATGTTTTTTTCTTCTTCTCTTTTTCTTCTTTCTAGTGTGATATTATCGTATGTGAAACAACATGCATGCATGTATAATTTGTTTTTTTTTTTGGTTTTTAAGCATGTATAATTTCATTATGTTAACTTATAAGGGTTCGGTTGCCCTAAACGCAATGGATATCCAACTATAGTCGGTGAAGTTTGTAAATCGGGCATTTGCGATGCCAAAAGCTATTGAATAGTTTTTTTTATTTTCTTTTTTTGCATAAGGTATTGAATAGTTTATATAACTAATGTAACATATGCAATTATATATGTACGTTTGCGTAACAATTTTGATTTAATTGAAAAATGAACACAATAGCGTTCAAAACATTAAAATTATAAGAGCATCGTTATCGGCACATATTTGTTTTTGGTTCTTAAAAATACTTTAATAATTTAAGTGTATAGAAGAGAGAAAAGAGAAATTTGACTGAGCGATGAGAGAGAAGAGAAAGAAGAGAGAGTAGAGAAAGAATAAAGCAGAGAAAATGCAGCGCCCAATTAATTGATGACATCTGCCTATAAGACTTCTGTGTGAAAAGATCCTCGCCAAAACTCGATTCTCCACTTCAAACCACATTTTTCATTATTTTTTTAAGGCTAAGACTTTTGGTAAATATGTGCCGATAAGTATGGTCTAAGCAAGTCTAAAACCTCTAAATCAAAACTATCATTATGTTAGACAAATTTTTGTTAAAATTATCGGGGTTAAACTGGGATTATATTGTTGTCAATATGAATAGTATACCATATTAGCTAGGTTCATTTCGCACATATTTTTGGGAGATTAGAAGAGCAGTTTTAAGATCTAACATTTAACTAAATTGTGGTTAGATCTAAATGGTGGTTAGATCTTCCAGCCGCTCAGATCTTTCGTTTGAGTAAGGATCCACCAAGTCTTGGCCAGGATTTGGTGGTTGCGGACGCCATAATTTCTCGTAGCCTTCGTTGCGGCGGCTGCCACTTGACCTAATTTTGTAACCTGTAGATCTGATAAGTTGGGCCACGATTTCCCCTTTTTGGGTTTTTGGCTTTCTTATTTTTAATTTTATCAATCCATCTATGTAGGGTTAGGCCCGTTACGTGAGTACAATATAAAATCAGAAAATTCCATCAAAAATATGAAAACCCCTTTTTGGGTTTTTAGGTTTTTGGCTTTCTTATTTTTAATTTTATCAGTCCATCTATGTAGGGTTAGGGCCGTTATGTGAGTACAATATAAAATCAGAAAATTCCATCAAAAATATGAAAACCCCTTTTTGGGTTTTTGGGTTTTTGGCTTTCTTATTTTTAATTTTATCAGTCCATCTATGTAGGATTAGGCCCGTTCTGTGAGTACCATATAAAATCAGAAAATTCCATCAAAAATATGAAAACCCTTCTTTTAACAAAAAAAAAAAAAAAAAACATTTAACTAAATTGATCTGCACTTCACCGCCTCCATCTACATGTCCGTACTAGATAAATTGATCTCTATTCCTTCTATGGGCTATCACAAATACGATGATCTTCTAGTTCATTGGTTCCGCACGAGAAGCTATAACTGCAAATCTTGTTTCCATTTTCCAATTTTATTAATTTCATGTATTCTACTAGCCTAAACTTTCTGAACTTCCATTCAGTTTTAGGATCTGAATGGTGACTGCGTTTTGTGGTGCGGGAGAAGTGTGGTGCGGTTCAAATAGTAACGAAAATATATAGATATATATGTATATGCAGAGATTTTGACACTGTTACAGCACTGTTACGGTGCGGTTTTGGGTGCGGTCCATGTTACCATTCATAGCCTTAGTGACATTATAATTCATTTGCTACAAATAAAAAACTAAGCAAAAAGCAAAAGAATTTATTTTACGTTTTCTTCTTCATCTTCAAGCGGTCGGTCAGGCAGGGTAAATGCTACGGTCATTACAGTAGTCAATGGTATTGTTTCCTTTCATACTATTGACAGGGAACTTGAGCATGTGGTCCCCACATAAATGTACTCAACAATGGGCTTCTAAACCCTAGCCCATAATAGCCCGTTTACTTTTTTCATATATTCCTATTATATTTTAACCAAGACTGATAATTTCTTCACTAGATATCAATCATTCTTGAATTTTGGAGCGTAATTTTTAGTTGTGTAATTTTTAGTATGATGATGACTGGAGTATTTGTTTAATACGTATTTAATAAATTACATTGAATAGAACACAATGATTTTCACACATATATGCCTGGGAATTGATTTAAATGATGGTGATATAAATCCTGCTCAAGAAATGAATGTACAAGGGACGATACTGAAAACGAAGTAAGATATCAAATTCTTTTATATGAGCTAACTCTAACAGAATATTGTTCCGGAAATAAAAGCCATGATCGAATAATTTCTTAAATGGGAAACTTACAAAAGTTTACAACGACGAACTCTCCTCATACCCTGTTTGACAAGTTAACCAAAGACAAAACCCTCCAAGCCAAATCAGAAGCTTAACTGCTACAATAGCTCTTCAATGTCTACCTCTTCTTCTCAATCATACAGTCTCGCTCAAGCGTCGTCTGTTATATACACTGACTCTAAAATTTGGAACAGGTAACAAAGCATTCCCAATTCGCTCTATCACTCTTAAGGCTCCTTATCTCGTGATTCTTCGACCAGCGGAGTTTCCTTGAGCGAAAACTCATCGAGACTTTCGTTTTCCTCTGTATCAGCCTTAAGCTCTTTGAACATTGCCATCACTTGAATCATTGTCGGCCGCTTAAACGGTCGATCGTCCAAGCATTGAGACGCGATCTTTAAGTAATGAAACAGCTCAACATGGCCTGATTTCTCGGTTACAATCTCCGGATCGAGAATCTCAGCTCCCCTTTTCTCTCTATAGAGCTGTTTCGCCCACCCTACAAGGTTATTGTCTTCTCCAAACTCCCCTGGATCGATTGGTTTCTTACCAGAGAGAAGCTCAAGAAGTATAACTCCGAAGCTGTAAACATCTCCTTTGGCCGTACACCGGAAACTCTGGTAATATTCGGGTGGAACGTATCCTGGTGTACCCGCGAGCGTGCTCACGCTCAGATGCGTATCCAGAGCGCTGACCAACCTTGCCATTCCAAAATCTGAGACACGTGCTTCGAAATCTTCGTCCAGAAGAACATTGCTCGATTTCATGTCTCTGTGGATTATGTGAGGAATGCAGCTATGGTGCAGAAACGCTAGCCCTCTTGCAGCTCCAATCGCGATCTTCTTCCTTGCAGCCCAATTTAGAAAGATTCCGCCTTTTTTGGACGATTTCTCGTGAAGAACAGTTTCTAAACTTCCCCATTTCATGTATTCGTAGACAAGAAGCCTCTCTTCACCGACCTTGCAATATCCTAAAAGCGGAACAAGGTTTCTGTGTTTGATTTTTCCGATTGTTTCCATCTCAGCCATGAACTCTCTATCGCCTTGTCCCGTGATCCGAATCAACTTCTTGATTGCTACAACAGATCCGTCTCTGAGTTGAGCCTTGTAGACTTCTCCAAACCCACCAGATCCGATCATAGTCTCTGCGCTGAACCCGTTTGTAGCTTCAAGAAGATGCGCGAAAGTGAGTTTTCTCAGCGGTTTCTCAAATGTAGCAACGTTGATGCTAAGAGGCTCAGGAACGCTAGAGAGCTTCCAGCTGCAGCTTCCAGAAGTTGGAAGGCTCTCAATGTATTTCTCCCTCTTCTGTTCCTTCTTTTGAACTTTCCTCACCTTGTAAAGCGCCATGACTAGCATCACAAAGCACATGAAAGAAAACACGATTCCAGCAATCACAGCGGTTGCAACAGTTTGCTTCTTGGCATGCACGCGGGAGGTAATAGGCCGCCGAGGAGCTGAGCCGCAGGGACGCAAAGGAACACCACAGAGGCCAGAGTTGTTTGCGTATCTTGAGACAGGGAACGTTGTAAGCTGACCTCCAAATGGGATTGGACCAGTGAGGTTGTTGTTAGAGACATCCAGATCACTGAGGAAAGAAAGCGATCCCAGTGATCCGGGTAAGTACCCTTGAAGATCGTTGTGAGATAGATCAAGAACACCGATCGCTTTCAATCCTCCAAGACTGTCCGGGATGGTTCCAGTTATCCGGTTATGTCCCAGATTCAAGACCTGGAGATAGCCCATGTTACCATAACCAGGAGGTATAAAACCGGAAACCGCGTTGTAGGAGATGTCGAAATAGATCATGCTACCATTTGCTGAGAATGTGTACATTGTCATGCCTGAGTATATTCGTGTCGCGGGACACGAATGAACCATTGGAAACCGCTCTAATCGTTCTGCACGAATGCCTTCAAACTCTACTAATCCGCCTGCACCTCTACAGTCTGTTCCGCCTTCGTTCCTCACAAACGCAAACTGCTTACCTGAAACGCTCCCGGGCATTACTAACCCGGCCTGGCTAGCTAGCTCACCCGGAAGGTCCCCGGTTAGATTGTTGCTGTTCAGATCGAGCCAAATCAGGCTCTTGCAGTTCCCGAGCTGGCGTGGAACATTCCCGGATAAAGAATTGTTCCCAAGCTGCAGGATTGCTAACTTGGAAAGATTACCGATTCCGCTAGGGATTTTCCCGGTGAGACGGTTACTGGAAAGAGAGATCCAGATCATGTTGGTGCATCTGGAGATTGAGTCAGGAATTGAACCGGTTAAAAGATTGTTGTTGAGGATGAGAGTTTCCAAGTTGCCTCCTTTAACACAAACACCTTGAGGGATTGTTCCAGTGAGATTGTTCGCCCACATGACCAAATCCGAGAGACTCGGCAACATCCATATCTCCTTTGGAATCGGACCAGTAAGAGCATTGAAACTGAGATCAATTGTCTTCAAGCTCTTGCACTTACCAAGCTCCATTGGAACTGTTCCTGAGAGGTAATTGTTGGCTATGAGAATCTTTTCAAGAACCGGCGAGCTTTGCAGAGAGCAGAAACCAGACGGTACATTTCCGGTGAAACCATTTGAGCTTAGATCAAGAACACGGAGATTTGAACAGTTGGTAAGAGAAATTGGAACAGAGCCTGAAATGTTGTTGTAAGCAACGTATAGATAAGTGATTCCGGTGATTTTACTCACGACGGTGCTTAAGAAATCGCCGGACAAGTAGTTATTTCCGAGGTTAAGGTTCTGTAACGAGACGCAGGCGGTGAATTGTTGAGGGAGCTCGCCGGAGAGAGCGTTTCCGGAGAGATCGAGAGTCTCTAAGGTTTTGCAGAGTAGAGAAAGCTCCGGTGGGATTTCGCCGGAGAGACGGTTGTGAGCTAGAGAGAGCTGCTTCAGATTCTGAAAACTTCCCCAATATTCTCCGCCGGGGATTTTTCCGGCGAGATTGTTCCGAGAGATGTTCAACGTCTCGAGGGATTTGCAGTTTGGTAGAGTAATTGGGAATTTATCGCCGGAGATATTGTTCTGTGATAGACTGAAGAAGCTGAGATTACCACAGATACCAAAACTGAGATCGGAGAAATCGCCGGATAAATTGTTGTGAGTGAGATCGAGATATTTCAACGACGCCGGAAAATCTGAGATAAAACTCTCCGGAACTTTCTCCGATAAGATGTTGTAAGAGAGATCAACAGTCGTCAAGCTCTTACACGACGACGGAGCAAAACCCAATTTTCCGACGAGCTTGTTGTTGGAGAAATTCAGCGAAACCAAATCCGAACATGTCGAGAAAACGTAATCCACCATTGAATAATCCGAAATAGAGTTCGAAGACAAATCCAGAACCTGAAGATAACAACCAGACGAATCTCCTTGAGAGGAAGAGGAGAAATAATTTCCTTGCAGGTAAAGATTCTTGAGATTAGGCAACGCCGTGAGGTTTGCTAGGTTCAGGGTTCCGGTGAGTCCGCCGTTTCGTAGGTCTAATCCGATGATTCGGCCATCGACAGAGCAAGAAACGCCTTGCCAAGAACATGATCCACGGCCCGACTCGTATTTCCAGTTACCAAGAAGGTTATTTGGATCAGATTTGACAGAGATTTGCTTGAACGCCATTAACAGAGCAGTGTCGTTGAAGTCTTCGTTGGTTAGCTGTTTTCCATGAATGCTCATCACAAGAGAAATCGTAAAGAAACAGAGGATCAACACTAACAGCCATTTCTGCTTCATTGACACACCAAGATTTTTCGATTAGATTTCTTATATAGATTGAAACTCCAAGCTTTGAAGTTCTTCTGCGTTTAGATTGAATATCTCACAGGAGTAAGTATCTTCTTTTACAGACATGAAGGAACAAAGATAATCACCACTGTGCTCAACTCCTGAAAAACCAAAGAACAAAAAAAAAACAGTGTAAGCTTCAAGAATAACAAGAAAGAAACAATCTTTTTCATAGAANCCACTGTGCTCAACTCCTGAAAAACCAAAGAACAAAAAAAAACAGTGTAAGCTTCAAGAATAACAAGAAAGAAACAATCTTTTTCATAGAAAAAGCCGATCTAAATATGGAACCTTGTTAAAGAAGAAGAAGAAGAGGACGTAGAGACGTAGAGGAAGAAACAAAGAGTAGAAACTAAGTTTGACTGTGACGGAAGAACTGACGAAGAAGACAACAGAGATCGTTTATAGATACTGTTTTCTGCTCAAGTACGATGTTGCAGAGATGGTCGGATTAAAATAAAACCAAAGTTTAGAATTTTTTTTCCTTTGTTTCCAAAATCAGATGGTTTTAAGATTCCGTAGCAAAGAGAGAAGTGCTTACATAGAGAGAAAACTTTTCTTTAGCACGACCATCACCCAGTAAAGAGAAACAACCAAAAAAGTGATTTTTTCCCCGGAAAAAAAACTTCTTTATCTTTGCGTAATTAATCAGTCTCTGTTTGGAAAGAAATATCAAAGGTCTAATTGTAAAGCCAATGATTTCTTTAATTATTTTCAATATCTTTTTGTTTTCTCTTTGCGGGGAAATTGCAAAAGCAACAGAGAATAACATTTTAATAATAAGAAAAAAAATGGCAAAGAGGAAAAAAAAAGGCAAGGAAAAGAAAAAGCAGATTAACGAAGGCATAATCCTACAGAAAAAGAAGGGAAAACATAATCATGATACTCAAGATTAATTTTCTCTTTATAATCTCTATCTAATAATTAATTTTGTATTATTTAATCAGAACTAAGAAATGTTTCGCTAATGAATGCATTTGGGTTGTTTAGAATTGATTTTTGTTAGTATACACATCCCACTAAAAATATGTGAGATAATTTACTACCTAAAATACAAACTCCAAATATGTACAACAGCTGTTTTTTTCTCTGTTTTGCCCGTTGGTGATAAATCTGAAATGGGACTTTTAGTCAAACACTTGGATTCGATTCATTAACGTTTCTCAATAAATAAATTATCTGTCTTTATCTTACTTTTCTGGGGTTAGATGAAATTACCCGGCACGTATAGAGAGGAGAGCATATAGGTCTCTCGTTCCCATACGAGTAAATAGTAACCCCTAACCTATACAAAGAAAATAAAATATGATAAGTTTGACGATAATTACGATAAAGGCCTACTTTTTTCCCTTAGTTCTCGTATGTTTCTACGCATTTATGCAACTTTCTAACCCCTACACGGCACCAAGCACTAGCTTATAGTATTAAATCTCTTTTACCAAATACTGTTCTTAATTTGCCTTTGGTCCTTCTCGTTTCCTTTTCTATATTAGTTGTGGCCCCGTGTTTCGTCTTTATTTATGTAGTTGCCGCTTAACTTTTTGCCAGCCTCGCATTTTATCCTTCTACTTAAGCTCATATAGCTCCATTAAGTTAGTCTATCAAAGTGCATTAATAAAAGCCTCCTTAAAGATCTCCTTGTTATACATGTACAATACACATTTGATTCAATTAG
>OVAQ01000868.1:0-23745 GCA_900406345.1 Erysimum cheiri | reverse complement strand
TTAACCCACAATACCAATTTAAAGTATAAAGTACATTCCTTACGTGGCATTATGTCACGGGTTAGTACCTAGTGCATTAACTATATATATGAGAAGCACAATCAATTCGGGCTTGCGAGTTGGAGAGAGAGTTTGGATCTTCCTGATCACTATCTACGACGATTCAACAAACCACATAATATAGGAGTTTGGAGGCGAGACCCGGTTGATTCTCACTTAAACTGCTTGCTATACTTTGAAGTGTGATGTCAATGTGTTAGCAAAGAATAAGCAATTCATTCATTTTATTTTGTTCCTACGTTTTGAACGTTAAAGAAATAGTCATAAAGAATGTTGTTTTCATTGACTTCAACTATTTAATTTTAGCAAAACATGCAATTATGTGTGAACAAAACGTCA
The DNA here is from genome assembly GCA_900406345.1 of Erysimum cheiri. NCBI lineage: Eukaryota > Viridiplantae > Streptophyta > Magnoliopsida > Brassicales > Brassicaceae > Erysimum > Erysimum cheiri. The sequence goes on along the minus strand of OVAQ01000868.1, from coordinate 23,346 downwards.
AGAACATAACACAAATAAAGAAATAATGTGATCCCTAATATTTGTGAAGATTTTCACATATCGAAAGCGATGGGTCAAAGTGTCACATTCAACACCCATGGAAGTAAAAACAATTTTTTTTTTATAGTCAAGAAATTCGATTTACTTTCTAGTCAAATTTAAATTTATATATTTTCAAACTGATAATTTTGTAATAAAAATTTTAAATGAAAATGAAAGAATTAAAAAATTAGAAAGATAGCAAAAAGCAGCACAGTGTTTGTTATTTCTTTTTAACATGGAAAAGAGATTTAAGAATGTAAATAAAATAGTTATAAATATTAACTAATTACTATTAACCCGTCAGCATGATAATATGATCTTATGAGATTATATCATTGTTGTAAAAATTCCGATAATCTGAACTTTATGGCTTTTATTTTTGGTTCACCAGAACTGTATGGAAACATACGATTAAAAATTAATAAAATTAAAAGGGGAAATTTGGAAAGAANAAAAAAAAAAAAAAAAAAAAAAAAAGAGAAGGGGACGTGTGAGGTGTGAGGATGCGTTACACCTATGTATCTATAAAATTTGGTCAAAGCTATCTCACTCTTTAGATTTTGGGCCCTACGTGCATGCTTCATACTACTATATTACCTACGTCCCTCTTTTTTTTTTATTCTTTTACTTTTTTCTTTCTTTCTTAATGTTGTCCTACAAAGTATTTTTTCTTTGTTAATAAAATTCTATGAATATGTATAGAAAAAATTGTTTTCTTTTTGACAGAATATGCTATACAAAGTTCTGATGATAAGAAATATATTTGCAAGAGTGAAATGTAAATTGAGAAAGAGGAAAAAAGGAGTTATCGATCTGCTTTTATTGGAATATTTACTTTGGAGAAAAGGGACTACTATCATGATCGAAATTATAAGCTTTTACGGTTTTTTATTTTAAAAATAGTTTTCTATTTAAAAACATGTGAAAAAAATTACAAGGGTGCCTTAAAGGTTTTCTATTTAATTTTTAGATAATAAGATAAATATGTTATTTTTAACAAGCGTGTAAAACTTCAAAACATCAAATCGGAATACGAGATATTTTGATTGCTACATCGGTCTTATAATTCTTTCCAAAATCTCCAATACCATATGAAATTTACTCCTTTTGAGTTATGAAAACTATCTCACATCCTTTTTCCTAATCGTCATTGTTATATTCACCATATATTACTTAGTCTCGAGTTAAGATATCGGAGTATATGTAACCGATCATGCACAATGATAATATAGAGTTTATGTACCATAACTTTAGAATCATGAAAAAGTTTCTTAACCGATACTAAACACTTTATAAGTGAAATTGGTTTTTGAATTATGACATATTTTTTCTCTAATTTCAATCAAACATATTTTTTCTCTAATTTGAATTATGACACGGTAACAACAACATTACAAACTAGTAAATTATAAGTCGGTCAAATTATACTATATTTGTAACTGATGTGTATATCAACTATAATTAGTCCACAAAACCATATAAATGAATATGAAATCTGAAAGTTTTTCACTAGGAAAGATTTATAGATAAGATAAACTATCATGTTGATGGTAATGGAACCTGCAATGCAATGATGGTCATAAGACTCATAAACAACTTTCTAGTGTTTCAAAACTTTTCAGTGGTAACAAATATGCAAGTACCTGGCAAATAATATATGGTCAGACCTTTAAAAGAGAAGATAAGTTTTCAATGTTCTAATTCGTGAAATGTTGTCTTACAAAATATTAGTAACGGATAAAAAGTTCTTAAAAAACAGATTTTTGTTAATTTTACAAAAACATTTTGCGATGGAATTAGACGTTACTCCATTAATATGTTTAATTTGTGGTAAATTGTTCATTCAATAGCTCATCATCCATCACTATTTAATTTGAGTATAATTTTTCATGTTTATTTGTTGTAGATTTGTGATAAATGACGAAATGTTTGATTTTTTTTTTGTCAGTGAATACGTACTTCGTCACTAAAAATTGGTAACAGAAAAACCGCTTTGACCTCGAGGAACTCAGAATTGACTTCTAATTAGTCATATATGTATTTGTTTGCTTTCGGCTGGTTTCGCACTTGGTGGACTTATAATTTCACATCGATTACTCTTTTAATTCTTAGGTCTTAATTATAAAATAATTGTCTCTCCTCCAATAAAGGACTAACAAAAATGCAAATTCAATGCATGTATAGATTAAAAAAAAAAAAAAAAAGTTTAAATCTGTACCCTATGCACATAAACTCATACTAGCATTTTAAATAAATGGGTTTAAATAAGAGATTTATGAATATGTAAATAAATTTGGGTTCCTACAAAAATAAAAAACTAACACATCACATATGTTTTATAAAACTTTTGCGCAATGCTTCATATAGTTTGAAACGGATTGATATATGAAACTGTTTTTATGTTCTAAATCATGCATTTATGTTTATCTAGACCACTTTTGTTTTTGGCTAAACTATGTCTTCTAAATCTTTAATTTCTGTACATGCATTGAATTTGTGTTTTGTTTCAAGTTCTATGCATGTAAACAAGCTTCTAGCTATTAGCTACAACTCTTTTGACACATTTTCTTTATTAATATACATGGTTTATTTTTACAACTTCGTTAAATGAATGTTCCTATTTAATATGTCACTAATAAAATGTTAATGACTTAAACTGAACGAAAACTAGTTTTGAGTAGATTAGAAATTTGGTTTACAATATCACATCACAAATGTAACATGACATATTTTTTTGAGAAAAACAACAATTCTCTAAATAACACTAATTGTGAAACACAGTCAAAATGAAAATTATAATGGCTATTTAAAAGAAAAACTATAAAACTAGTGATGGTTTTGCAAAAGTATTTTGTGAATGTCTGATAAGATTTACATTGTTATACAACGGTTTTATAGTATTTTTTACAACTATATATATCATATCTTGGTTTAAAAGATCAATAGTTCACCATCAAATGCTCCAAGATTTTATTCACCAAAAAAAAAAAAAAAATACTCCAAGATTTTTTCTAGTCCAAAATCTTAGGAACAGATGTAGCTTTGAATTTGATTTCCCTAAATCCCCGTAAAACAAAACTATATATAAAAAAAAAAAAAATCAAATGATAATAGTAGAAGATTGTTAAAAAAGAAAAAGAGATTTGTTTTTCGAAAAAAAAAGATAAGTACTTGAGAAGCGCGTGAAAAAACGCACAGCAAGTAGTGGTGGAAGAGCGAGTGAGGGAACAAAGAGTACAGAAAAAAGCCTAGAGACGTACCACACACCGAATTATAAATGGCGGCAAATCCTAGGTTGCTCGCCACGTTACTTCTATAGCTGTAAAATGGTAAGATTTTTTATAACTACCATATATTTCTTCCCAAGATATTTTACCTCCTCTTAAATTGATTTTTATATATACAGAAATAAATACATAACTTCCTCAATCACATATTCATCTTTCCAAACTTAATCTATAATATAATTTCCTGTTTTGAAACAAAGTATACAACGCATTCAACCTTTGAAAAAATTTGCATTTATTAAAATTTTACTTTATTTTCTCTAAAACAGTTAAAAAAACTCAAAAAAAACATTAGTACGTGACAAGTTGAAAATAAAAGGAGTTTAATATAGACGAAATCACCCTCAACGATGATCTTTAATTACTTAATGTCGGTCAAAGCTAGTGGAGTGATAACAACAACTATAAAAAAATTTGTTGAGAAGTAAATTTGTTTTTATTAAAAAAATTAACTCAAAAAAGTAAATAAAAAAATGAAAAAAAACCGGGACCGGGTATCTTGGGGGTCACGTGACATGAATCGCGAAGTTCGAGACTGGAAGCCACGCGCTGACTCAGCACATACGATGGGGCAACCGGAAGGAGCCAAATATCTAATAACGCCACGTGTCAACATGCGACTTGCTCTCATGAATGCGGCGTCCCGTATTTTTAAAAAACACATTTCTTATCCCGAAGCTACCCTTGACCTTTGTCGTTTAATTTCGAGAATGCCACTGGTGGAGGAGCGGAAAGGAACAGGTTCAACAAGGAAAGAAATCAAAATAATTTAATATTATATGGTTTCGTTATTTAATTTTGATTTTTTAATCATAAAATAATTACGGCTAAAACCCCGAAGAGATCCTATAAATGAGGATTTTAAGAGTGAGCTTTAGAAAGGGCTTCCACTTGCAAATCTCTAAAATCACTATTTTCTGTACNATCTCTCGTAACAAACCCAGAAACTTTCCGTGATTCGCAAGTTTTGCTTCCTTTTATAATCTCTTTTTTATTCATTTTGATGCGAATATAGAGAAAAAAAAGAATCAAAAATGGATGAATATATTGATTTCAGACCATTGAAGTACACAGAGCACAAGACATCAGTGACTAAATACACCAAGAAGTCATCGGAAAAACTCTCCGGTGGTGGTCGTGATTTAGTGAGAAGTGTTCGTATCTGTTTTACCGATGCTGACGCAACCGATTCATCAAGTGATGAAGATGAAGATGATTTCTTGTTTCCTCGCCGGAGAGTCAAAAGATTCGTTAACGAGATCAAAGTCGAGCCAGGCTGTAACAACATCGTCACCGGAGTTTCGATGAAGGAGAGAAAGAAACTCTCTTCCTCCGATGAATCTCAATCTTTGGCGTCAAATCGTCAACGTCCTCCTCTAAAAGTCTCAGTCTCCGGCCAAACGAAGAAGTTCCGCGGCGTTAGACAACGGCCCTGGGGGAAATGGGCGGCGGAGATTCGAGATCCAGAACAACGTCGGAGGATTTGGCTCGGAACTTTTGAAACGGCGGAGGAAGCCGCCGTGGTTTATGATAACGCCGCTATTAGACTCCGTGGACCGGACGCTTTAACAAATTTCTCTATGCAACCTCAAGAAGAAGAAGAACCGGAACCGGTTATTGAAGATAAACCGGAAAGCAATATTACGACAACAACTACATCGAGTTCTGAATCAACTGAAGATTTTCAACATCTTTCATCTCCTACTTCTGTTCTCAATCTCCGGTCCGAAGAGATTCAACAAATACAACAACCGTTTAAATCAGCTAAACCGGAACCGGAAATTTCAGATGCACCGTGGTGGCATACCGGGTTTAGTACCGGTTCAGGTGAATCAGACGATTCGTTTCCTTTGGATACTCCGTTTCTCGATAACTATTTCAATGAATCACCACCGGAGATGTCAATATTTGATCAACCAATGGGTCAAGTGTTTTCTGAAAATGATGATATCTTCAATGATATGTACTTGGGAAATGAAAGTATGAACATTGGAGATGAATTAGCAAGTTCCAATATCAAAGATATTGGTTCATTGTTTAGTGAACTTGATGATTCATTGATATCAGATCTATTAGTCGACTAATATGATGAGAGTGAAGACTGAAATTTTGGTGTTCTTATTTTATGTTATGAGCTTTTTTGTTTCTTTTTTTAATAATTTATTTAGTTTTGTCAGAAGCTTGTAAAACAGTTTTGGAGAAATAGTGGTAAAATTAGTTAATTAATTTTTGTTATTTATTTATTTAATTAATGTGTTATTAGTTGCACGAACATGTTTAATTTTTAAAGCATTTTACTTTTTTTTTTTTTTTTTTTTTTTTTTTTTTTTTTTTTTTTTTTTTTTGGTCAATCAAAGCATTTTACATTTATTTGTTTTTGTTAATTGTTTAATTTTAGAAAAGCCAAAGTGGCATTCTCTTTGTAAAGTCATACTAGGAGGCGTAAATTACGGTCGTGGCCAACAATCCGATCACTAGAAAATAATTGATACTCTGTCTTCAAACTCCAACTCCAGTAGGTTGATGCGTTTTCGTATCTTGTTATATAGAAGAGGCGTCGATAAAATGTCTCATTCAACAAAAAAATATACATATTCCATGCAATTTTTAGTTCTAGTTGTTGATCGATGGAGATGCCAACATGAATCCAAAACAGTAGCAACATCATGATAGTTTTTTTTTATATGTAAATATGAAATTAGGCTATGCGTGGGAAGATCAAATTAGGCTATGAGATGCATAAACACATCGTTTTTTTTTTTTGTGTGTTTAGGAAATCTAAAACTTGTCTTCCTCATTAATGTCTTCGCCGCCATCTCTCAAGGGAAATCAGCAAGGTGATTTGTTGACATTGAAATGATTGAATCAAATGATTGAAATGTTTCGATTGTGTTAATTGTGCAAAAACTATACAGATTTAAAGAATAATCTAAATTTTGATGTCTTTCCAGATCTCAAGGACGAAGACTTCCGTGGCAATATACATGTCAAACGTATGTTTAAATCGAGCTGTTTATCTCTCTATATTTTGATTTTAAGATATTTTGAATGGTGATTTGTTGACATTGAAATGATTGAATCAGATGATTGAAATGTTTCGATTGTGTTAATAGTGCAACAACAATAGAGATTTAAATCTTACTTTGCTTAATATAATTTACTTGAGGTGGTATCCAAGTATCATGATTTGATTGAAAATTCAAAATTAACTTCAGCCATTTTATAAATTACATTGAAAAAAAATATCTAATTAGTTTGAAAAAAAAAAAGAACATCGCTTTTGGAAGATTTACAATAACTAAAAAATAGTTTTAGCTAACAACTAACAACCGGATGAATCTATTTAAAATAATTAATGCAAAAGAAAAAAAAAGAAGAATAAATGAATAATGGAAAAAACAAACCTTTGCAGGGAGGAATAATAATGAAACCTTTGCAGAAATATAAATTTTAACTTTAGTTTAGCTTTTTCATTTTAATCCAATACACTGCCTTAGTATTAATCTTTCAACCAACGGCATGGAATGGTGGGACGACGCTTCCATATTTTTGGCTTCTTAACTGGAAAAAAAATCCATTATTTGGTGGTACAGTAATTGGTATAACCAAAATTCTCCAAAATGATAACCGAAACTTTTTTTTTGAAAAGGAAATGATTTTGTTCCGAAAACCATTGAAAATTCAGTTGTTCATTCCATATCGCCATGTTGAATCTTTGTTATTTAGAATAAATAATTTGATTTCCATAGTTACTCTTATATATGAAATATGTTTATTGCTAACATTATGTTAGTTCTATAGTTTTGGAAGCAAATAATATGTTTCCATATGTGTGGAAAACTGATTCCCAGGGTATAATAATATTACCTTCTTGCAAGTATCCGTTGTGAAATTGTAAGACTTGAAGTCTAGACTATTTCGTATCTTTTTGTAGCTCACATTTTAGTTGCAGTAACAAAAAAGTTACATATGCCGTAAGCTCATAGACTAGCTTTTTTTTTTTTTTTTGGCAAGGGCTCATAGACTAGCTATGTCTAACATCATCTCTAAAATAGTTCCAACCAACATAGCATTATATCTTAATGTAAAAAGCCACCAAGAGTATATCAATTATCAAAGTAATTGAGATTTGTAAATCTATTTTGTCTCAGAGTCCATCTTCTAACTTTCTTTTGGTCTGAACTATCTTCGAACTTAATGCAGCGACTAATATTTTGGACGTCGCTTTTTTTCTTCCTACGAGTTGTGAATTGCCTTTTTGCCGGTTGGTACATTTCTTAATAATAATTAATAACTAATGAAAAGTATGAGAATTCATTTGAAAATTCGGTCAATGTCGGAGAAAAGTAGGTGACACATGACATATTTAAAAAAATAATTTACGTGGAAAAAATTTAAGCACACACATAGACCTTCAATTTCATATCACATTTAATACGATCGACATATGTATATTTTTTTTCCTCTACACACCGATATGTATTTTTCTATAAATTTTGATACTGATAAATGTGGCTTTGTAAAAGTAATTTAATGTTTTGGCTTTCGCTTTTGTGACGTGAAAGGACATTGTCCCAAGAGGGTTTCAATAAGGTTACCACTTGGTCTGTTATCGCCGAGACAGATACATACGTACGCCTCATTCGGTTTCCAATAATAGTTATCATATTGTTCTTTTATTCGATAACATAAACATATAGAAGCATTATTTTAGCTTCGTTTATTTTATTCTATAACATAATTACGCTGCTTTCATTATTCTATTTTATACTTATTTTACACAAAAATATTGGAGTTCACCGCTCCATCTTTAAACCTTTTATTTCGAATGATCACACCATCATTACCCACATGAAATGTATATAAAATATATATACACAATCTACTGTTGATTAATATGAAATCTATCGAAATATCTATAGACCATTTTTTCTGTTATGTTGGTTATGTCTTAGATATATATAACACAATTAATATATTATGGTGACCGTAAATCTCGATGTTAGTTTGTATTTTGGCCATAAAATCAAGTTAGCAAGAAGAATGTATTAGTTTTGCTACCAAAAAAAAAACTAAGTTATACCATGTATTATATATACTGTATTAAGTTATACCAGGTAACAGTTATGATTATTTCCATTAATCTTGAATTAAAACTAACATATCCATAATCGAGTGATTATGGCTGTGCTTGTGTTTGTAATTCATAAAATATAACTTATACATGCACACATAATATATCTATTTGAATGAATGATGCATGCTTGATAAGGATATCTTAAATTAGTGATAATTCAAGTATATTATAACATGGAAGCCAAAGATCATGATGTCTCTCTACTCACGTGAGTCCGTGTTCGTTACATTCAATTTGTTTTTCCTTTTTTCGTACTATTTTCAATATGTATATACAATTATACAGTTCCCCTTTTTGGAGTATCGAAAAAGTCACCATAGGCAAGTTGGTTTAGTTAACTTTTCTTAACAAATTTTCCTACACTTTGAGGTAACTTTTTTCTTTACTTTTTTCACTTTTACAATTACTTTGAATCGTTATATGCACGTCGAAAATTTGTTTTACTTTGAGGCATTTTGAAGCTTTATACCTTCTTTATGCATTTACATATTGCTTACCCTTGTGTTCCCGTGGTTTCTCGTCCACAGTCAAAAGGCTCAAAACTAACCGTTTAGGCACAAAAGTAAATTTTCTGAATGAAGATCCAAACTTCGAAATGAAACAGGAAATACTGTAAACTATATATATATATACGATAATTTATATAAAACCTACTTAATCCCCACACAAATGTAATAATAAAGAAAGACAGAAAAACCTTCATAACATACTAACGAAACTTGCTAATGAACAGAGATGGGTCAAAGACTTTAAACCAAACTTATTTGTTGGCATGATGAGTGGCAACACCAGGCTCAACGCCTAGACCCCTACCTTATCGACCCCACTTAATAAGCTTTAGAAGCATTAATATACATGTGGAACAGTAGAAGCAATGTATATGGAGCATAACCAATTGACATTTTAACCGTACAATATATATATATAACACATAGGTTGGGAGAAGGTGGTAAAGAGATTTGGGAGCAGAGTCCCTTGGAAAAATATATAAGGGTGTTCACTGAAAATTTTTGGATATTTTAGGCATGTGACTATGTGCTCTATAATTTTCTTCTTTAATCATTTTTATCGCTGTTTTCTTTTGTTTTAGACAAAAAAAAATGTGATTTTAAATTGTATGACTCATAGATTCACCACATTTCTGTAAATATAAAATAGAGTCAATTTTCTCTGATAAAACAAATCTTTGATATTGACATATATTTGAAATTTTAAGTACAGACATTGACAAACGTGAATGCCTCAACTGAGCTGGCCTCTTAGGTAGGCTCATATTACCCTGCAACGGAGGCTCACATTTTTGTCATTTTTTGTCACACAAAAGTTCCATGCAAAGTCCAAAAACATTTAATTTAATTATTTATTTTCTAATAATTTTTTTAAATTGTATATATGAGTTAATTTACACGCCCACATATATACGTAACGAATATATATTTTGCCCACATAATTCCACCAGAAATAGACAATAAACACATCGACCATCTAACTTTTTTATTAGCACCGCTCATGCATGATACAAATAAAATTATAGATTTTCATGCATATGATATACGCATCTACTAATTAATGTGATTCCATATATATAAATAAATAAGGCACTTGTCTCTATATGAAACTAGATAGAACATGATCATTGTCTTTTGTGTAGTTTTTTTTTACCGCTTTTGTTTAGTTACCAAAAAGAAACCCAAACTATTGACTAGATATCATAACATACTTTCTACCAAAAAAAAAAGATATCATAACATACTAAATTGAATACAATTTTCTTTGTCTACTAACGAACATTCCAAACTAACATATAAATTGTAGAATAACGCATATGCTGACATTTATATATGCTTTTGGGTCAGGTTGCGTGGAGGTCACAGAGCCGTCTTGTTACAGAAGCTGAAACTTCAATTTTCATTGCGTATTTACAACAATAAAAGAACACTGAAGTCACGCGTCTTCATATATGTATGCTAGATTATGATTTACGGGTAAGGGCTCGATAAAATGCTTGATCGATAAGTGAAGACAAATATATGTTCCGGTAATTTAAATTCCATTAAAAAAACTTACCTAATCGTATAACAGAACAATCGACAATATATAGAGAGCTAACCTAAAAAGAATTAAATCGAATTGAACTAAAATGAAAATTACAATCTAAGTATTATAAAAGAGAATCACTATCGATCACCGTAAACGAATATAAAAAGCATACTAATATCGGTCGAATTTAAAGAAGTTTTTCGTAAACCGAACTAACCAAATGTAGATATATACGTATGTAAAAAAAATCAAATGTTATTTTGCTTCTGTTCTAATTGAATTGAGCCGCAATTTCGTTCTTCATGTGCATGGGAAATCACACTAAAATTTAATTGGTTTAACGAAAAAGGTTGCACCCATTTTCCATGTCGTTTTTTCATATTTTTGAAGATCGAAAAATTTATACTATATCCCAACGATTTTTTTTTCTTGGATAGATATCCCAACGATTTAATAGGTTATAACGAACTAACAGATTAAAAAAATAATAAAAAAGGAACTATCAGGCTATAGTGACTATATATAAGTTTTATGAAGTGTGAACATATACAATGTACTGTGTTTGTTTCTTCTGGTAGATATTGCTAAAAAAAAGAGCTCTAATGAAGAACCACAATAATATAAGGCTTTAGGTTTCTTTTCCGCGAGTGGGTAAATTTTAGCCGCAATTCAGTTTATTTAACTTATTTATTTTATGAAGCTAGCTATATTTGGTCCCCCATCTATTCTCTCCTTTTATCATAACTTCATATCTGAAATTTTCTGTTTTCCAAGATCTTCCTTCTGAAATTTGTTTTACCTTATTTGAGGTTTGGACAATATCTTTGTAGAGTTACGCTATATATTTTCTTTGTCGGTAAAATATGTAAAACGTTGGGTGTGACTGTGGATGATTGAGAAAATGGGAGTAAATGCGAGTAAAAAAAGAAGAGGACAAAAAAAAAAAAAAATTGAAATAATTACTCCATTTTTTAGCTGAAAATAGCTTAAAACATTTGTTGCCTTTTTTTTCTTCTTGGATTGTGGAAACACGCAGATTTTAACAGAAAAAACTTTTATTCCTTTTTCTTTTTACTAAACATGTTAACCAATCAGACCTGTTGTAAATAGTAAACAGTATAATCACAATACTTACTGTTATAAACAGGAAGAGAACGTTGACTTATCAAAGCAGCTAGTGTGAATGTCTCTGAGCTGTGGAATTTACAATGAAGCAAATCGCAGCTTCTGATTAGTAGGTGTAGTACGTGGAATTTACACCATATCTCGAATTTAAATTTGGGTTGGGATGTTGTTGTCGACATCAATACATCATACTGAGCCCCACATTCTCAAATAGAAAGCTTTGATATGTATATGATTTTTTTACAATTTTTGTTGTCAATGGGACCCAAACCACAAATTTAAGATTTTCTAAAAACTACACAAACTTATAAATTCGGTTGACAACTACACAAACTATTAGTACTTGATCTATTTGCGCATACGATTTCTGTTAAAAACTTAAACTGTGATCTTAAACCCAAAAGAAGAAAGATAAAAGAGGTATTACCTATAAAATTAAGGCTAAATCTAAGAGTACCAAAATGTTTAAACTAAAATCCACTGGAAAATATTGTTAAGTAAAGTGTTAGCGATTTCAAATAATTTAATGGTCATCTCACATCTGGTTCATAATTCTCATTTTCAATATGGAAATAAAGATTTTAAACAAATTAAAGTGACAATCATGAGAATTGAGAACTCGAATCCAACTGAATGTCTAAAAGAAAGATTATATATATAATAAAAGCGTGAATAATGAACCGTATGAAGATGAGATTGTTCAAAATTTTGAATACATACTTCAACAACCTTCTCATGCTAGGGTTTGATATACTGAAGACGAGAATGATAAAATCAGGTGAAGATGAGACTAATTAAAATATAGCAAACGCACTATGCTGTCTGGTTTTGATGGAAAATTTTTAAAGCTATTTTTTTTAATTCTCGTAAAAAAAAGATGTGGAGAGACAAAGAGCGTACACGCTCACGTGATGTGGTTATGGGCCCTGCATTTTGTAGTGCACAGTCACATGATTCTTTAGTAACCAATTTTATAAGCCCATCTGTGCAGAACAACGTGTCCAATTGAACCATCCACGTCAGTACCAAGGTTCGTTATTATAGCGAAACGTGGCGTGAAGCTTTTTGTTTTTATTAAAATGGAAAAAAAAAAAAAAAAAAAACCTTTTGTGGTTTTTGTTGGTCGGAGTATGGGATCAAATTATAGCTGTCCAATGCTTAAAAGGCATCTGATAATTCATAGCGATATTTGCTTTTTTAAAGTTTATGTAAAAGTACGCATTTTGAAACCACTATATAACTGATCTCTACTTGGAATTTCTATGATTTTAGGAACTCATATAATTTAATTTTATGTCTTTGTTGAATCATTTTTATATCCGGCACTCAAGTAAACATAGTAAATTTATATAGATATGTGGTTGACAAAAAAAAACTAAAATGTTTGTGGAATAAATCTTGATCAGAAACGAAAACCGTGAAATCGAGAAATAAAGTGTAAAAAAATGGAAGTGAAACGTTGTCCGTCTCAACCGTCGCTACCATTCGCAATCTAAGAGAAAGAAAATCAATAGCCTTTGTATAATATATGTAATAGAAGCTAGATTGATGACTTTAAGCCGCTAGGATAATCAATACTAGTTGGTCTGCGACTCTGCGTAAAGATTTACGTACTGTTGTTCTTACCCAAAATCTTATAAAAGAAAAAAATATGATGAAATAATAAATTATATGTGACCCATCTGTTAATAATTATTTAGAAGGTGGCAAAACACTTTTTACCCGTTAACATCAGCTTTTTGTCGTATCATTATGGAGCACCTTGGCTATTTCATAATTATTACTTGGTCCAACCCCAACTCCTTTAATCTATAATCAACATTTGATTAATGAATATCTAATTATACAGTATTATTTTCGATTATCCCATTTTATAAACTACCACGAGCGATCATTTGCTTATCTTCTTGAAGTAGTTAAAAACAGAAGGAGATTAAAAATGATAAAACACAACTATGATTATGTTGTGGGATTACAAGTATGACTTTGGTTATCATTACTATTTGTTCCATGACTTTGGTTATAAAAGTAGTCTTCACTTTCCTATTGTAAGTAAAACAAGGAGACAAAGAAAGCCACCAAATTCTCATATGAACTCGTATTTGTAAAATGACAAATGCTCTTATGAATTCTTCACGTTTTTTTTTTTTTGGTCAACTTCTTCACGTTTTTTTTATATACTATTCCAATGATAAAAAGTATATGTATAATGTGTTTCTAAGTGTGCTAACTAAATTGAGTTTCTTAATTTGTAAGGATTTCATGGTCCATCCTTTAGATATATTTTATCTTCTACTATTTTGTTATATTTTGTAACGTTACCAATCATAATCTAAATGTGAAAAAGTATTTTGTTTTCGGTCTTAACCATTCCAGACAAAAAAAAACATTGGGTTGACCTATGTACGCATGAAAACCGGGGTCGGCGGGCTGACATTTTTCCCAAAATGCGAACCGGGACCTACAAAATTCTAAAACAATTCGTAAGATATTATATATATGTCTAATCACATTGAAAAACATATGTTTACACAAAATAAAGATACAAAAGACAGCACACAAAAATAGAAGTCATTTATAATGTTAAAAAGTGTAGAGAAAATTAAAGCTATGTGTGTACAAAAGAAAAATTAAAGGGAGACAAAACAGATCTTAAGGAAAAGAGTTTTGCTATATTCACATTCATGTTTCCTTCATTCCTTATTTTCCTCTTTATCATCTTTATACCTTATCCTCCCTACTAACTTTGCTTTGTTCACATCACAATTATTATTGATGAGTTATACATCATGGATATTTTGAACTTTATAGAAACAATTGCTATTAATATCGCAACACGAGTCATGACTCATACAATTTCATGAAACATATCTTTCTTCTACTTAACAAAAGCAGTAGATTAAGTTATAAAAAAGCGCTTAATAATTGTTAGGACTATAAGCGTGACCAAAAAAAAAAAAAAAAAAAAATTGTTAGGACTATAAGCTATTAACTTCTGGATTCGTGTAATGTTTTTAGAGAAATTATATTAAAAATTAAAAATTTATCAATAACTAGTCCAATAACCTAAGTACTGAATGTACCTGTTTGTTTTCTTACAATTGGAAAATGACCACATTGCACCCTTTTATTATGTGAAACAGTGAAAGCTAATAGACCGTGTTATAAACGTTTTTGTACAATTCAAAATTTTGTTAGATACAAGTCCATTTCTCTGTTTAACATGTTAGATGCCTATTGCCTAGCTTCTCCTATCATTTTAGGTTTTTTTTTTTTTTTTAACACTAATTTTATTATACTATTACAAATTAAGAGAATTATTACATCTTCTGTATTTTTGAAGATCTATATCCAGTGGTTGCATCAGCACCACGCTGAAGATCTCATGTAAACTTGACTCTTTACGCTCTCCAGAAATTGAAACCCATACCTCCAGATGGAAAACCCACCAATAAACCTTTCAAGTGGAAAACCCACCAATAAATTGCAATATCTGAAGCTCGAATCTCAAACCTCCTGATGTAGAAGCATAATCAACACCCTTAGTCAAACCACTGGACCAAAGGGACTTCCACCATGCATAATCTCCTATCATTTTAGGTTACTGTACCAATTTGACCGTCAGTATTACGGTTTTGGACTTTTGGTCATCTGACATCAAAGTAAATGGCCCCAAGATGGAACTTATTGGAATTAGATGGGCTATTAGTGGCCCGATACATTCGTCAATCTTCGCTATGTCTCAAGAATTTGCCACTAGTGTACAGAAGAGCCAAGAGATCTTGTGATTACAAAAAGCCTAACCACACTTGAAATCAATAAAACCAAACAAACAAACAACGATTTAAACAGAGTGATTGAAAATCAAACCGAGAAGAAAAGGAACAATATTTGCATCAGATGAGCTCAGAAAATTCCAACATCTTGCCTACAAATTCTTATCCTTTTACTGATAATATCGAAATCTCTTCTTGGTTTTGCCTTTTTGTCTTTTATCAAATGCATCCGAAGTATCATCACGTGTAGACAAGTTCGAAATATCTGGTCTTAACCACGAGCCATCATCACGTCCAAATGGTCCAAACTTCTGTCACCTGAAGACATCTCTCTTCCATATGTTTTCCTTTGTTGGCTTCTGTAGAATCTGTCTTCTTTCTTCTGTAGATGATGTTCACTAGTAGCCACTTGGTGAAGATGTAGCATAGCAACCATGCTAATGGCGAATATAGCGGCGTTTCCAAGTACGCCTTTCACATGGTTGAATCCAAGTGCTCTTTTGGCAAACCCGAAAGTCGAGGCAAAGGCGTTGATTACAAAGTTTGACTTTTGAATATCAGAAGGAGTAGAGTTTGCTCCGGTTGGGTTTGGAGAGGAATCGTAGAGGTGATCAGGCGAAACTAAATGGGAGGTGGTTTTAATGCTTCCAACAAATGCAAGAGCTTCCTCTAAGACTCCGTAGTTCTTGCCGTGGTGGTCAGCCAATCTCATTGCTAGTATTATCCTGCTCTGTTCAAGACGGGCAATCGCAACATCTCTCTCAGTTCGTTGCTGTGTATGTATAGTCTGCACAGCAAAGAGAAAGAAGTTTTTACATATTCTCATTCAGATTTCAGGATCAGGTGAAAGTGCATATAGTGAAACTGACCAGAAAATCTATAGGTAGCAAAGAGAAAAAATTGTATCTCTACTTCCATACTCTTGCTCTTCGGTCTAGATAAGTCTACAATGTGCTGCGAAATGGATTCTGCATATCTCTACTTCTTCTTATCTTATATAAGACTATAGTATTCTTCATGCATATACAACCCCTGAACCTAGATTCAATTGTCATTTCATCTTCCTTCCATATCAATTGAAGCTTTGATTCCATGAACAAAGAGTGTGAAATAGACTATACTCAGAACCACATTGTATGATGATTTTAATTCAGTTCTTGTTGCTCAGAATTTTCTTAAAATATCTGATATTACTACTCAGTTCATAACCCTAAATTCCTATTTGTAAACCTACCACCAAATCATTTACCCTAAAATTGCCTCGAATAGGCTTAATCATGAGTTATTTCTCCGAAAGCAGATACAATCGATTTCAGACTTGAATAGTCAGTCTAGCACAAGGATTTGCTTAATTCTCTTCAGAAATCAGCACAAAGCCTAAGAGATAATAAGCTAATCTCCCAATTTTACAACACATTCGTCTCTCAATTTCGCTTCATATCAAGGAATCTAACATTATCTACTCTCCAATCCGTTAAACATCGAAACACAAAATCAATTCCGAGTGAAACGCAACTTACATGGAAAAACTCGAGCTGGTCTTCGAGATTCTCAAGAGCAGTTCGAATTGCGTTGAGACTCTTCGCTTCTTGAATCGTGGAGTCGTTATCATCGACGGCGAATCCTTTGATGAAAACATAACCAGGTCGCTTATCTTCGCCGGAATTTCCGTGAGGATTCTTCCTCTTCTCCGATCTATTTGAAGGTTTAACGGATTTGAGAAAGTGAGACCTCGAAATCAAGTGAATCTCATCGCTAAGCTTGTCATGTAGATCCCAGATTTTCTCAAGAACAGCTTCGATTTCTTCGATCTCCATTTCTCCCATTTCATTGACACAAGAACAAAAAAAAAGAGGGAAAAAAAAGTACAGACAAAAAGGAAAAATTCTTCTTCAGGAAAATTCTCACTTTAATTGTGGACTGAAATTAAGCGCTCCGGTGAATTTGATTTCCGGATACGCGGGTCGAAGCTCCCTTTATTAAAACCCGACCCGGAAATGTTAAACTGGAAAACATCTGGATTCTGGCACGTGTTGACTGTTTGGGCTCAACGGAGTTGCGGAAGCCCAAAAGCAATTATAAGCGTTGGTCTCACCAATGCATCGAAGAGTCACTGTCGCATAAGTAGACACGTGTACTGTTGAAGCCGACGTGTCAAATGTAAATTGTAACGGAATCGTTGTTATTATTGTCACTATCCGTTTTCTTATTTTAAAGTCTTAAACTAAAGGAAAAAAAAGATAATAATGCAAATGCAAGCAGAGAAGTCTAAAACGATGTGTTCATCAAAGGAGAGTGAAACAAGTTCCACCAACATATCTGTAGAGGAGCACTTTAGCGTCTCCCAATCTACTTCATGTGGACAGGTAAATAGGTTACAAAAAAATTTCGTGGCCATTAAAAGATCACGTTCGGTAGCTGATTACGGAATAATTAGAAGAAGTAAGAAAGAAGTAAAACATAAAGTAGTATGAATTTTGTATCGTTTTCTTTTTTGTTCCACATTAATTTACCGTTTTACCGATTGGTTACAATAGGAATGGTACCATCTTTACCGCAGTGATAAGTAAGTGGTTGAACAAACACACCATACTGTATATAGGTTTGGATTTCTTTGTTTGTATTAGCGTGTATGTTTGCATTTTAATGCATATTTTATATTTTTTAAAAGAACTTTTTAACTTAAAAATATTCTTACGTATTCTTTTTAAGTTGGATGCTAAACATAAACGAAGGATCAAATATTTGTTCTGTTTAGTGTTTACAATAGTACGTTTCAAAACATTCTATGGAAAACTGAAAATGTTTATATCAAAGAAAATGTAAGACTTTAAATGTTAATTTATCGTCTCATGTAAACTCAACGTAAACACAGAAACTGTATTTGAAGTGATGTTCAACCTTTTGAAACAGTATGCAGGCTCAACAGAACAAATTTCCACGGCGGCTGAAGCACTTGTCGGGAGGTCGACAACATTGACAGAAGCTCTCAAAGCAGCAGCCATGAATGTCGGCCGTAAACCAGTAGAAACCACAGACGTGGCCGCCATAAAAGAAGTGGAAGCTAGGGCTATCGGAGGCGACAAAGAAAGCAATGGTGGTGTAACCGCTTTAGCAAGTAAGGCGGTTGCTCGTAACAAAAGAATAGATAAACTAGATGAGAAGACGAATCTCCGCGACGTTATTGCTGAGATTGATGTGAAGGTAATGAGAGATAGATCGGTGACAAGTGAAGATGCAGAAGCAGTGGTTCAAGCTGAGCTTGCTCATTCTCCCTTCAATAGTACTATTCCTGGAGGTGTTGCTGAATCCGTCACTGCAGCTTATAAACTCAATTGCAATCCATGCAACGCATGATCTCTTTAATTAATATTAGTTGCTATTTATTTAAAATCATATGACATATAAGTATTATAATGGTCGTGGTATTTTTTTTTCTAATAGGAAGTTGTCTGTAGTCTCTTCTTACCGAAATCAGCTTATATGATCCATCTTATACTTACATGAGGTTTGTAAAAACTAATAATGATTGTTTATGCAACAAAATCTTATATATATAGTATAATTTAAGGAGAAAAAGAGAGGGAAGGTCCTTTGCCGGGAAGGAAAGCAGTCGATCTCTGATGGTACGATCAATAGGCGGCGAGAGAGCTTGATGAAGATCGCGTCCGGAGAATCCAAGAGGCTACATCCTTTAAATTCACGTGTCTTGAAGTTTGTTAAACTGTTTGAGCTCTACGGAGTTGCCGTCTATCATCAGCGTTGGTCTCACTAATGCATCGAAGGGTCGGTCACTATCGCAGAGGCAGCCAAATAAGGACACGTGGACTGTTAAAAGCCTACGTGTCAAATGAAGTTGTACGGAACCGTTGCCACAATTTCCTAATACATTCCGTTTTTTTATTTAAGCTAAAGGAAATGAAGAAAGGTATATGCAAGCAAAGAAAGAAGATCGAAGAACTCTAAAAGTACAATGGGTTCACCAAAGGAGAGTAATTTCTCACCAATATCTCTGTAGAGGAGCATTATAGCGTCTCTCGATCTAGTCCCGGTGGACAGGTAAACAAAATAGAGACTTTACCGATTGTCCACAATATATACTATACGCTATTGCAGTGATAAATATGCTTACCAATCAGACCTTTTATATATTTCAATAACATATACACTTCATTTTTTCTTGGTACGTTTACGTGTGTATTTTATTTTTCAAAAGAACTTATAAGGTTATAATTATACGTATTTTTTATTTCTTTTCTTTTTGTGTTTAGTGTTTGCGTTTGCAGTTTTGAAAAATATTCTATGAAAGAAACTGAAAATGTTTATTAAAAAATTGTAAGCTTTTAAATTTTATATTATGTAAGAGCTAGTAACGTAAACACATAAACTGATGCAAAACCTTTTGAAACAGTATGTAGGTCCAACAGAACAAATTTCAACGGCGGCGGAAGCACTTATCGGGAGGTCGACGACATTAACGGAGGCCCTTAAAGCAGCAGCCATGAATGTGGGCCACAAACCAGTTGAAACCACCGACGTAGCTGCCATAAAAGAGGTGGAATCTAGAGCTGTCGGAGACAACATAGAAGGTGACGACGGTGGTGTAACCGCCGTGGCAAGTAAGGCGGTTTCTCGTAACGAAAAAGTTGATAAATGTGATGAGAAGACAAAACTCCGCGATGTTATCGCGGAGGTTGATGTGAAGGTAACGACTAACGAGGGACAAATCAGTGACAAGTGAAGACGCAGAAGCAGCGGTTCAAGCTGAGCTTAATCATTCTCCCTTCAACAATGTTATTCCTGGAGGTGTCGCTGAGTCCGTCGCTGCAGCTTATAAACTCAATCGCGATCCATCTCTTTGATATTTGATATTATTCGCTATTATATATATAAAATCATATCATATAAGGTCTACGGTCTTGGTTTTTGTTACATAAATAATCCCTAAAGCTTAAACCGTGGGTCAATTAAATAAGTTTTTTTATTTATCTATAGCGGATATCAAAAATCAAATATTATATTTGTAACAATTTACGAGAAAATGTTATGAACTTCTATGTTCATCATCACTATACTTAAAAGACAAAAGGAACACAATCAAACAAATTCTAGCAATACAAAATATGTTATTGAAAATGAGTTCTCGCACGATTTTGTATGGGTTCACGTCTAGTAATAATGAATGAAACAATATTAAACCCCAAAATCCAACCATTGAACTACAATTTTATTAGTAGCTAGCGTAAAAAACATGGAAATGGATTTAAAAAATAAATAAACCATCAAAGCACGGTATCTTGGTTTGGTTGAGCCATGTTACAAAATTTGCAAGAGAAGACTTATAGCAATTTAATATTTCCTCACTTTGGAAAAAAGATAGGTAATCTAGAGGCGTTTCGGTGGTTGGTTGCTCCAAAAGAGGTTGAACCTTGAACCCCTTAGTTTGAACTTTGTTTGAGAGGCGAGATTGTCGATGTCAGTTGCGATTTTGGAATCGCCTCGGATTGATTTTACGTAGGAGAACATGTTTTTTAAATAAAATGTGGCATAAACCATGATAAGTTGTCAGCAACCACTAGCTGCAAAATGCCCTCCAAATGAGAATAACAATTTTTTTTCTTTCTTGAATAATAATTATAATTACGCTTTTCCATTGAACAAGAAGAAAAAAAAAAGTTACACGAATAATCCAACCAACAAAAACAGAACAAAGCATGAGGACCAAAACCTAATTTGATTTTATACAAATCTCACGTCACAAACCAAAAAAAAAAAAGAATTGGAACACAAACTACGAAAAAAACAAAACCATTGTGGAGGAAAGAACAAAATGATCGGATCCATCACGTTAATGAATGAAGTAAGTCAACGCCAAAGCCACCAACATTAGAACATACGCTATCCCCTGATCTATCGATGTTCCTGCCAAAACACAAATCAAAAACACTATCAACATCAAACGTTTATCCTTTAAACAAATCCTTAATCCAAAATATAATTATTAATGGAAGATTATATATATTAATACCGTCGCTGGTGGGTGCGGGAGCTGGCGAAGATGATTGCGCTTGAGCAATCGGCAAGAGAATCACGGAGATTATGACGAAGACGGCGAGAATCTCCAACGGAAATTTCAGGGACGCCATTCTTTTTCTTTGATCTCCGGTGATTATTCCGGCGAAGGAATCTTTTTCTTTTGTTTTTGTAGAATCTCACCAGAAATCAAGAAAATGACCGATTGATGGAAGAACAGAGGAACCTAAAGATTTGGTTAAATAGTAAAAACATGCCACAGAGAATGTGGGGCCGAGACGGCTTAGGACCCACACAACACACAAATCCTCTCTGTCTTAAAAACTCTAATCACTCGTTGGTTGGTGCGTTGTCATTTTATTAATTTTAATAGATTATTAGAGGTTTAACGAAAGAAACGGTTAATCATGTTCTGTTTCTAAGCTGTTTATGAGAAGGATTAAAAGAAAAGAGCGTATCTCCAGCCTGGTTTTGTGATATACTTTCCCGGTTTTGTAATTTTCCTTTTTCAGGAAGATCATTAATTGTATCGGTCCCTAATTTCAATTCGTGAGTTTGTAATAACTTGGTTTAGAGCTAAACCGAGCAAACCATTCACTTCATTAACAAAAATTGTAACCTGTTCTCGTTAAAACAACGTTTATTGGTTCGTGTTTAAGCTAAGTTTTTTTTAATTCTACATACAGTAAAACTTCTATAATTAATAATATTGGAACTATGATATTTTATTAATTTATAATTATATTAATTTATCTATAAATATTAATTTACAATCGAGCTCTTTTGTCTCTCATTCCTGTCTTATTTCTCATTTGAAACATCCCAAGTGATTCAATCTTTTTCGTTGCTCTCTAATGTCAAACTACACACCTTTATTACGATTTACAATATGAAATCTTTTTNTTTTTTTTTTTTTTTTTTTTTTTTACAAATATGAAATCTTGTGTTGGATTGTATGTGAGATAAATGTGGAATCAAAGTACGACGCTGATTAGGACATAGTAGATATATAGACCAACGAGGAGAATGACACATATATTAATAATATGATACTATCACGAAGGACCTCTTAACGAGATCAAGTGAAAGAAACACACCTAAAATTTAAATTTACTTTGTGGTGAAGATTTTAGAAGAGATACGTAACGTAAGATTTTAGGAACCAAGCAAGATATAAACTAATTCTCTCTGAAAAAAAGAAGAAGAACAAAAAAAAGATATAAAGTAAATTTTCTTAAAACTATATATTGAGCATCGAACGTAAAAAACGAATCAACACTTATTAACAAGGCCCATATGACGTTAAGAAAAGAAAAGAAAACTCAAAGCGTAACAATGCTATATGCTTTAACTCAATTTCAGCCCATATCATTGGTTTCCATCTTCATCTCATGCGAAACGGATTCATGGCAGCAACAGAGGCAGCTAAACAAGCAATATGACTTCAAGATCTTCTAAGCGAAGTCACCGGATGGAAGAACGAGCAGGTTCTCATAAAAATTGACAACAAACCGGCGATATCACTCACAAGAAACCCTATGTTTCACGGTAAGAACAAACATATCCATAAGCGTTATCATTTCATACGAGAATATATTGAAAACGAATTAGTCGAAGTGGAGCACGTACCTGAAACAGAACACAAGGCATACATTCAGAGCCGTGCCTATGAGTAAGAAAAAGAGGCATTTGCCTTAGGCCCCTCAATATTAACCAAATTTTAGGGGCTCCAAATTGTAAGTTAATATTTGATATATTGATAAAATATCAGATATTAGTGTTATTTATTTTTTGGTTGAATAAGTTTAATATATTATTTGGTATTTTAGTATTTTTTTTTTTTGCTATTTTTTCTAATATTTTATATTTTAGCATCTTTATAAATAAAAAATAGTGTTAATTAAAT
>OVAQ01000867.1:0-17493 GCA_900406345.1 Erysimum cheiri | reverse complement strand
TATATATATATCCATGGGGCTATGATCATCTTTCTGAAGCAACAGAGAGAAAGTTAATTCGAAGATGGATTCACTTCTTCTCGAAGATTTTGGGCAGAAGGTGGATTTAACCCGACGAATTCGGGAGGTTTTATTGAACTATCCGGAAGGAACCACCGTGCTTAAGGAGCTTATACAGAACGCTGATGACGCCGGAGCTACTAAAGTCCGTCTCTGCCTTGACCGTCGGGTTCACGGGTCGGGTTCTTTGCTATCGGATTCTTTGGCTCAGTGGCAGGGTCCTTCTCTATTGGCTTACAATGATGCTGTTTTCACTGAGGAGGATTTCGTTAGTATCTCTAGAATTGGTGGAAGTGGCAAGCATGGTCAGGCTTGGAAGACTGGCAGATTTGGGTAAAATTTCGATTCCTTCTCTGTGATTTCCTCACTTTTCTTTTTGTTTCTTGCTTATGAAGACACCAATTGACTTCTTAATTTTGTGTTTTAGTCGATCTCAATGTGTCACAGATTTGATGTTTTTCTAGAGATTTGAATATCTTTTATTTATCTGATAATTGTTCTGGCTTTGATATTACAGGGTTGGCTTCAATTCGGTATACCATTTGACTGATATACCTTCTTTTGTGAGTGGAAAATACGTGGTGTTGTTTGATCCCCAGGGTGCTTATCTTCCAAATATTTCTGCAGCAAACCCAGGGAAGAGAATTGATTATGTTGCTTCTTCAGCTCTATCTCAGTATAAGNTGTCACAGATTTGATGTTTTTCTAGAGATTTGAATATCTTTTTTTTATCTGATAATTGTTCTGACTTTGATATTACAGGGTTGGCTTCAATTCGGTATACCATTTGACTGATATACCTTCTTTTGTGAGTGGAAAATACGTGGTGTTGTTTGATCCTCAGGGTGCTTATCTTCCAAATATTTCTGCAGCAAACCCAGGGAAGAGAATTGATTATGTTGCTTCTTCAGCTCTATCTCAGTATAAGGATCAGTTTCTTCCTTATTGTGCCTTTGGATGTGACATGAAAACTCCTTTTCATGGTACTTTATTCCGTTTCCCTTTGAGGAACCCAGAGCAAGCAGCTTCTAGTAGGCTTTCAAGGCAAGCTTACTTTGAAGATGACATTTCTTTGATGTTTGATCAACTTTTCGAGGAAGGTGTTTTCTCCTTGCTCTTCCTTAAATGTGTTTTATCTCTTGAGATGTACACATGGGATGATGGAGATCCAGAGCCCAAAAAACTTTATTCGTGTTCGGTCAGCTCACCAAATAATGATACTGTGTGGCATCGCCAGGCAGTTCTTAGACTGTCCAAGACATCTATTTCTGGAGACAGGGAGATGGATGCATTTACTCTGGAATTCTTGAGTGAGTCTGAAAATGGAAGCCAAAGTAAACGGAGAACAGACAAGTTTTACATAGTTCAGACAATGGCATCAGCATCTAGCAAAATTGCTTCCTTTGCTGCCACTGCATCCAAAGAATATGATATTCACTTGCTACCATGGGCATCAGTTGCAGCATGCATATCAGATGATTCATCAGAGGTACTGTGCGATTTGAACTGTGCCTTTTTGCTATATGATGTATTTATTTTTGCCCATGTGATTTTGTGTGTGTTTGCCTCTCATCCAGATAACATGTTTAACATTCTGGCAGTACTGAACATACAATTCCGTTTTTTTATATGTTTTATCGTAATATTCCTCCACCCTAATGTTTGCGGGTATTACATATATTTGTATTCTTTTCGATTATTATGTTATTACTCTGGACCGTGAAGGAAATTATTTGTAACTGCTTTTGATTGGACATGGCATTCACTCTGTCTTCATATGGTTTTGACAGAATAATATCCTAAAGCTTGGGCATGCGTTCTGCTTTCTTCCATTGCCCGTACGAACTGGATTGACGGTACAAGTCAACGGATACTTTGAGGTGTCATCAAATCGTCGCGGAATTTGGTATGGAGAAGATATGGACAGGAGTGGGAAAGTTCGTTCAGCCTGGAATAGGCTTCTCCTGGAAGATGTGGTAGCTCCCTCTTTTGCCCGATTGCTTCTTTGTTTGAGAGAAGTGCTTGATCCCAGGGATTCTTACTTCTCCGTATGGCCAAGTGGATCTTATGAAGCACCATGGAGCATTTTAGTTGAGCAAATATACAAAAATATCTGCAATGCTCCAGTGCTGTTTTCGGATCTTGACGGGGGAAAATGGGTGTCCCCTACCAACGCTTACCTTCATGATGAGGAATTCTCAGAGAGCAAAGAACTAGGTGATGCCTTACTGGAGCTTGAAATGCCTATCGTGTGCCTCCCAAGACCAGTTTTTGATATGCTTTTGAAACAGCCTTCCTTTTTACGTCCAAAAGTGGTTACTCCAGATAGAGTGCGAAACTATCTCAAAGAATGCAAAACACTTTCAGCTTTGAAGAAATCTATGAAGCTAGTATTATTAGAGTATTGCCTGGATGATCTGACTGATGATAGTGTTTGCACACAAGCTAGCAACCTGAAACTGCTTCCATTAGCAAATGGTGACTTTGGCTTCTTTTCTGAAAGTACAAAGGGTGTCTCCTATTTTATTTGTGACGAATTGGAGCATATGCTTTTACAGAAAGTTAATGACAGAGTAATTGATAGGAATATTCCTCCGCCACTATATAGCAGACTTTTTGCCATTGCAGAGTCGCAAACAGCAAATCTTGCAATTTTCAGTATCCACAATTTGCTTCAGTTATTTCCTAGCCTTGTACCTGTTGAATGGAAATACCAAAGCAAGATTTTCTGGCATCCAGAATCCAACCGAGATCATCCATCGTCGTCATGGTTTGTTCTCTTCTGGCAGTATCTTGACAAACAGTGTCAGAGCCTATCATTATTCTGTGATTGGCCAATCTTGCCATCCACGTCTGGCTATTTGTATATAGCCTCTCAGCGATCAAAATTGATTAACGCGGAGAAGCTTCCCGATGCAGTCAGAAATGTCTTAGAGAAGATTGGTAGCAAAATATTAAACAACAATTTTAAAGTTGAACATTCAGACTTGTCGTCCTTTGTTTCGGATGCAAGTTATACAGGTGTCTTAGAATCCATTTTCGATGCTGCTTCATCAGATATGAATGGGGTACAAAATTTAATTTATGATTTAGATGCTCAAGAGAAGGATGAACTACGTAGTTTTCTTTTGGATCCAAAATGGCACATAGGACATCAGATCGGTGATCTATACCTCAGAATCTGCAAGAATTTGCCCATTTATCGCATGTACGGAGAAACATGTGCTCAAGAATCCAATTATTCTGATCTTGTTAATCCTCCTAAGTACTTACCTCCATTAGATGTGCCTGACTGTCTTCTAGGTTGTGAGTTTATTCTAAGTTGCCAAGCCAGCGAAGAAGATGTTTTGTCAAGGTACTATGGCATTGAGAGAATGAAGAAAAGTAATTTCTACAGACGGAATGTTTTCAACAGAATTGAAGTTTTGCAACCTGAGATTCGTGATCAGGTGATGATTTCTATTCTGCAAAATCTTCCACAACTGTGTCTGGAAGATAGATTCTTGAGGGAAGAATTGCAGAATCTAGAATTTGTTCCAACTGTAAATGGTCTTCTTAAGCGCCCATCTGTTTTACACGATCCTCGTAATGAAGAGTTATATGCTTTGTTGGAAGATTCAGATTGTTTTCCTGGTAGCGGATTCCAGGGATCTGCTATCTTGGACATGCTTCAAGGTTTGGGCCTTAAAACAACTGTTTCTCCTGAGACAATATTAGAGAGTGCACGATTGGTGGAGCGATTTATGCACATTGATCTGGAAAAGGCACATTCACGAGGTAAAGTGCTTTTTTCATTTTTAGAAGTCAATGCCGTGAAGTGGCTGCCTGATCAATCGAGTGAGGATGATGGAGCTATAAACAGGATATTTTCAAGAGCTGCAACGGCTTTCAGACCACGGAATCTGACGTATAACCTTGTTAAGTTCTGGAGTGAACTTAAAATGATTTGCTGGTGCCCCGTTTTAGTGTCTGCTCCATTTCAAACTTTACCATGGCCAGTTGTGACTTCTACTGTTGCTCCTCCGAAGCTTGTACGTCCAAAAACAGATATGTGGCTTGTATCTGCATCCATGCGGATACTGGATGGTGAATGTTCTTCTACAGCTCTTGCATATAACTTGGGGTGGTTATCACATCCAGGAGGAAGTGCAATTGCGGCTCAGTTGCTTGAACTTGGAAAGAACAATGAAATTCTGATTGATCAAGTTCTTTGGCAGGAACTAGCTATGGCAATGCCAAAGATATACTCGATTCTTGCAAGCTTACTAGGTTCGGATGAGATGGACATTGTTAAGGCTGTACTTGAAGGTAGTCGCTGGATCTGGGTTGGTGATGGATTTGCAACTTTGAGTGAGGTTGTTCTCGATGGCCCTCTTCATCTTGTTCCCTATGTTCGTGTCATACCTACCGACTTAGCTGTTTTTCGGGGACTATTCGTCGAGCTTGGTGTTCGAGAATTTTTAACTCCATCTGATTATGCTGATGTTTTATGTAGAATAGATGTAAGAAAAGGTACTTTACCTCTTGATCCACAAGAAATCAGGGCAGCTGTGCTGATTGCGCAACAGTTGGCTGAAGCGCAATTTCTTGACAAAGTCATAATTTATTTACCTGATGTTTCTGGTCGACTCTTCCCATCAAGTGACTTGGTATATAATGATGCCCCATGGTTGACTGCATCAGACAATCATAGCAGCTCGTTTAGTGCAGAGTCTACAATGCTATTGAATGCGAAAAGAACAATGCAAAAATTTGTCCACGGTAACATATCTAATGAGGTAGCGGAGAAGCTTGGTGTTCGCTCACTTCGTAGAGTGTTGCTGGCGGAAAGTGCTGATTCAATGAATTTTAGTTTATCTGGGGCTGCTGAGGCATTTGGACAGCATGAGGCATTGACCACCAGACTTAAACACATACTAGAAATGTATGCTGATGGGCCTGGGATTCTTTTTGAGCTGGTTCAAAACGCGGAAGATGCAGGAGCTTCTGAGGTGACATTCCTTTTGGATAAGACTCATTATGGGACTTCTTCACTCCTCTCTCCTGAAATGGCAGATTGGCAAGGGCCTGCTCTGTATTGTTTTAACAACTCGGTTTTTACTCAACAAGACATGTATGCAATCTCACGCATTGGTCAAGCAAGCAAACTTGAAAAACCTTTTGCGATAGGAAGATTTGGTCTGGGATTTAATTGTGTTTATCATTTCACAGATATCCCGGGGTTTGTTTCTGGAGAAAATATTGTTATGTTTGATCCTCATGCCAATCATTTGCCTGGCATCTCTCCAACTCACCCAGGCTTGCGGATTAAATTTGCTGGAAGGAATATATTGGACCAGTTTCCTGATCAATTTGCACCATTCTTGCATTTTGGCTGTGACTTAGAGCATACATTTCCTGGTACACTCTTTCGATTTCCTCTTAGAAACGCCAGTGTTGCTCCCAGAAGCAACATAAAGAAAGAAACATATGCCCCTGAAGATGTGTTATCTCTCTTCACTTCCTTTTCTGGTGTAGTTTCGGAAGCTTTAATTTTCCTGCGGAATGTGAAAACAGTATCGATTTTTACTAAGGAAGGAGCTGGTCATGAAATGCAGCTACTGCATCGTGTTTGTAAAGATTACAATGTTGGACAAGATACTGAAACGAAGCCATCTAGTCAAGTGTTTAGTCTTCTTGACGAAAGTACTTCTGCTGGATTGAATAAAGATCAGCTGCTAAAAAAACTAAGCAGCACTGTAGTTAAAGGTCTCCCGTATCAATGCCAGAAGATTGTGGTGACCGAGCAAGATTCTTCTGGCTGTACTTCACATGGATGGATAACAGGTGAATGTCTGAATGCCGGGGTAAGTAAAAAGCACTTAAACCTTCCAGAAATGTCCCATAAATTAATACCATGGGCTAGTGTTGCCGTGCTTATAAATTCTGTCAAGAGTGATAATGTAGAGGGTGTGGCTGCTAGCAATTCTGATATATTTGGGACATCCGCTATTTCAATTCAAAATAGAAGAAATTTTGGGGGCCGTGCATTCTGCTTTCTACCTCTACCTATAACTACTGGCCTCCCTGCGCATATCAATGCATATTTTGAGTTGTCATCCAACAGGAGGGATCTTTGGTTTGGTAACGACATGGCAGGGGACGGAAAAGTACGCTCGGATTGGAATCTTTACTTGATTGAGGAAGTTGTCGTACCAGCCTATGGTCATTTGCTTGAAAAAATTGCATCTGAACTTGGTCCATGTGATTTATTCTTC
The DNA here is from genome assembly GCA_900406345.1 of Erysimum cheiri. Taxonomy (NCBI): domain Eukaryota; kingdom Viridiplantae; phylum Streptophyta; class Magnoliopsida; order Brassicales; family Brassicaceae; genus Erysimum; species Erysimum cheiri. Next base: position 11,176 of record OVAQ01000867.1, on the reverse strand, counting down.
TCTGTCTGGCCAGTAACTCTAGGAGCAGAACCTTGGGCATCCTTGGTTCGGAAGCTCTACAGTTTTATTGCGAATAACGGTCTTCGTGTATTATATACCAAAGCAAGAGGGGGCCAATGGATTTCAACTAAGCAAGCGATTTACCCTGATTTCAGCTTTCCTAAGGCAGAGGAGTTAGTTGATGTCCTTGCAGACGCTGGTCTCCCTGTCATTAAAATCTCAAAGTCAGTTGCGGAAAGATTTGGAGAGGCCTGTTCATCCTTGCATTTTATGACACCCCAATTGTTACGGACTTTGTTGACCCGGCGAAAACGTGAGTTCAGGGATAGAAATGGCTTGGTCTTGGCACTGGAGTACTGTCTTCTTGATTTAGAAGTTACTTTTCTGGCAGATCTTCTTTACGGTCTACCCCTGCTACCTCTTGCTGATGGTTCATTTACAACCTTTAACAAGAATGGGATTGTTGAGAGAATCTTTTTCGCAGAAGAGATTGGGTATGAACTTTTGAAGGATTCACTTCCTCACCAACTCGTGGACCGTGAAGTGCCGGAAGGAGTTTACAGTAAGCTATTGGCTGTGGCTCAAAGCAAAGAATCATGCATATGTCTTCTCTCTTGCAATTTGCTTGAGAATCTCTTTTTTAAGCTACTGCCGGCAGACTGGCATCTTTCAGAAAAGATACTTTGGACACCTGGCCAACAAGGACATCCGACAGTAGAATGGATAAGGGTACTGTGGAGCTATCTTAAGTTATCTTGTGATGACCTCACAATATTTTCTAAGTGGCCCATATTGCCAGTTGAAGATAGCTGTCTCATGCAACTTATTGTAAACTCAAATGTTATTCAAGATGATGGCTGGAGCGAGAACATGTCTTCATTATTGCTGAAATGTGGATGCCGGTTCTTAAATCGTGAGCTCCCAGTAGAGCACCCTCAGTTGGAAACATTTGTTCAGCCACCAACAGCAACGGGCATATTGAATGCATTTCTTGCGGTTTCTGGTGGCCTAGAAAACATAAAGGGGATTTTCCTTAATGTTTCAGAAGGAGAATTGCATGAGCTACGGAATTTTATTCTTCAGTCAAAGTGGTTTTCTGGTGGACAAATGAATGAGGTCCACTTTGAGACCATCAAACACCTCCCCATATTTGAGTCATACAGAAATAGAAAACTTGTAAGTTTGAACTGTCCAGTTAAGTGGCTCAAACCTGATGGCATCAGGGAGGATCTGTTGGGTGATGATTTTGTACGCTTGGACTCAGAGAGGGAGAGAGCTATCTTCAAAAGATACTTACAAGTAGAAGAGCCCTCGAGAATGGAATTCTACAAAGCTTGTGTACTAAATCGTATGTCTGAGTTCCTTTCTCAGCAAGAAGCTCTGTTGGCCATTTTGCATGATCTAAATAATTTGGTCGCCGATGATGTTTCCCTTCAGTATGCACTATCTACAACCCCTTTTGTTCTCGCAGCGAATGGATTATGGCAACAACCTTCCAGGTTTATCCATCTTATTACCTTTTTCCTATTCTTATAAGTTAAATATGTTAATCACAGACTTCAGCTGCAACTTTTTATTAGCTATTTTTGTTGGCATTTACACATTTTATACAGCAACTGGATATCTCTATAGTTGTTTTCATATTTGGTCCTCTTTTCAGGCTTTATGATCCTCGTGTTCCTGAGCTACAGGAGCTTCTTCACAAAGAAGTTTACTTTCCTTCTGAGAAATTCTTAGATCCTAAGATCCTGGATGCTTTGGTTGGTCTTGGACTTAGAACAACTCTGGATTGTTCTACCTATGTGGATGCTGCTAGAAGTGTGTCAATTTTACATGACTCGGGAGATCTAGAAGCATCAAGATATGGAAGAAGATTATTATTCCATATCAAAACTCTTGCTGTCAAACTATCATCCAAAACAGGTGAAGCGAACCATGATAAATCCCAAAATCCAATGTCCAGTACAAGCGAAGACTCGCCTGATGAAGAAACCTATCCTGAATATGAAATGGAGACTAGCTATCTTGGGAGCTTGCTCACTGAACAATCAGAGGATGAGTTTTGGTGTCAACTAAGGTCTATCCCATGGTGTCCTATTTGTCTTGATCCACCAATAGAAGGAATTCCGTGGCTTGAATCTAGTAACTTGGTGGCATCTCCAGATAAAGTAAGGCCCAAGTCTCAGATGTTTTTGGTGTCTGCCACAATGCACTTGCTGGATGGCGAGTGCCACTCATCGTATCTACATCAGAAACTTGGGTGGATGGACTGTTTAACTATTGATATCCTATGCAGACAACTAATTGAGATATCAAAGTCTTATAAAGAACAGAAGTCTCGTTCCTCAGTAAATCCTGATTTTGAGAGCATGTTACAAAGTCAAATTCCTCTAATTTATACCAGACTGCAAGAACTAGCTAGGGAAAATGAATTTGGTGCCCTAAAATCAGCACTAAGTGGTGTTCCTTGGGTGTGGCTTGGGGATGATTTTGTCTCTGCAGATGTTCTTTCTTTTGATTCTCCGGTGAAGTTTACCCCTTATCTGTATGTTGTCCCTTCAGAATTATCAGACTTTAAAGAATTGCTTCTAGAATTGGGTGTGAGACTTAGTTTTGATGCAGCAGATTATATGAACACTCTGCAACACTTGCAAAATGATATAAAAGGATCACCATTAACAGATGAGCAGATATATTTTGCCCGTTGTGTTCTTGAAGCCATTGCAGACTGTTTCTCTGAGGCGTCATCAGATTGTGATAAAAATCCAGTGCTAGTTCCCGATTCCGCTGGATATTTGGTTCCGCTAGAGGATCTTGTTTATAATGATGCACCATGGGTAGACAGCGGTTCTCTCTCTGGGAAAAGGTTTGTACATCCTAGTATCAACAATGACATGGCCAATAGATTGGGGATACAATCTCTTCGTTGTATCTCCTTAGTAGATAATGATATTACCCAGGATCTTCCTTGTATGGAGTTCACAAAGTTGAAGGAGCTTCTTTCACTATATGGCAGCAAAGATTTCTTGTTGTTCGATCTTCTTGAGTTAGCTGATTGCTGCAGGGTTAAAAAGCTGCACATCATCTTTGACAAGAGAGAGCACTCTCGCAAGACCTTGCTGCAGCATAATCTAGGTAGTCAATGTTTTGAGCTTATTACTATATCCTTTAAATTTTGTATTATTTGTGGTTTTTTCCTAAGCTTTTTCTTCTCCAAATTTGGGAGAATGGGGGATGTCTCTAATGTAGATAAAATTTTCTCGACCAGAAAAGATCGTTTGAGCTTGTACTGGATATTGGCTTCTTTGTTGCTTAATTTTAAATATATGCCGAGTATTTTTTTTGTTTTTTTTGTAGATTTGCAGGGTTATATACCTTCATCCTCTTAATAACGTGCTCTTCCTTTTCAGGTGAATTTCAAGGACCTGCTCTAGTTGCCATTTTAGAAGGGGCTACATTGACCAGAGAGGAGGTTTGTAGTCTTCAGCTTCTTTCACAGTGGAGAGTTAAGGGTGAAACTCTCACCTATGGGTTGGGCCTTCTTAGCTGTTACTTCATGTGTGATCTTCTGTCTATTGTTTCTGGTGGTTACTTTTACATGTTTGATCCCCAAGGAGCGACCCTTTCTGCATCCACGACTCAGGCTCCTGCTGCAAAGATGTTCTCCTTGATAGGTATGAACTTTTGCTGTTGCTTTCCTACCTGTCTTCCCCATGCTAAAGCTGTGTGACAATAATCGCTATAATGGTAGCCTATATCTTAAACAACTCATATTTATTCAGTAACTAGTCCCGTTAGGGGATAAACCACCTCATCCTTAAACTGATTTTTTTTTGGTTCATTGGTCGTATCAGGGAGGGATCATATTTTAGCCTTATTTACATTTGTCTTACCATTATTTGCAACTCAACAATTATTGGATACTATTCAGTTGACTTGTTTCTTATTTAAGTTTACCTTTTCTTAATGTCTACTGTTCTTTAGGTACGAATTTGGTTGAGCGATTCAGTGATCAATTTAATCCCATGCTGATTGGTCAAGATCAGGCATGGTCATTGACAGATTCCACCATTATTCGGATGCCTTTATCATCTGAATTCTTGAAAGATGGACTGGAGGCGGGGTTAGATAGAGTGAAGCAAATATCTGATCAGTTTTTGGAGAATGCTTCCAGAATCCTCATTTTCTTGAAGTCAGTTTCACAGGTATTATAAAATGTATATTTTCACCCCCATGGATGTCATTGAGTTCTTTTTTTTTATAGTAGTAAAATGCTATTAAATTCAAAGCCTTAATATATGATATAACCTGAAAACTGGTAAACTATGGGCTTGAACCCAAGACCATGCTGTTGTCAACTTGTCATTTAACAGATAGGTACGAACTGTTAAGTAAAGAATTCTTTAACTAATTAGTTGTTCTGAGGCCGTTTTCGTTGACGGGATATTTTGTTTAGGTATCATATCAAAAACATGATTTGTCTGGTCCTTCTACATTTGCAGAAGCACAAAAATAATGTTTTTGGCATTCTTCCATCTGTTGGATGTATAGCTTAACTGTAATTTGACAGTTACTTGGATATTTTGGATGATAAGTACGTTAAACTTCAAATGTGAGGAATGGGTGAGGTTCGACGTTTGTCCTTGATTGTATGGAACTCTGTACATGTGTGATGTTAAATCACTTATGTATGGAACTCTGAAATTATGAATGTTTTATTATTTTGCATATCATTTTAATCACTTGATCTCTATTCTGGACAGCACCTGGACTATCCATTAGACCTAATAACGCGGAAAATATTTGTTAATTTCAGGTTTCATTTTCCACATGGGAGCAAGGAAATGCACAACCATATCAAGATTACGCTCTGCATATTGATTCAGCATCAGCTATCATGAGGAATCCTTTCTTGGAGAAAAAATTGAAAAAGTTTCAAATTTCGAAGTTCTTTAGTAGCTCAAGCTCTGCTGTTAAATCACGAATAATAGAGGTTAACCTACATATAGGGGAAAACAAACTTCTGGATCGATGGCTTGTAGTTCTCAGCATGGGCTCTGGACAATCACAAAACATGGCTCGTGACAGGTACAAAATCACTTACTATTTACTCAACATAATAGATCTGGCAGTAACCTATATGATTTGACGTTCATATCACCTCAAAAGCCATGTCAGAGAATAAAGCGATACCAACAATCTCTTTCAGATGTTTAATCTACCTTGTTTAAATTTAAGATGTTACCAATTCTGACCATGGCAGCAAATACATTCAGTTCATTGTGCAAGTATGTCACTTTTCGTACTTGATAACTAAAGAATTGGCATGTCATTGTTCATACGAGTAAATAGAAATTATATTCTTTTGTTTTATTGATGAAACCAAAAACAAAACAAAAGAATTCCATTGACTCAAACCTAGTAGAGGTGATGAGTGTACTAGAGGTCATCATGTATCTATTTGTTGTTGAAATATTTCTTATCTGCAGGAAGTATCTTCCGTACAATTTGACACCTCTTGCTGGAGTTGCTGCGCATGTATCTCGAAATGGTCGTCCTGTTGATGTTCATCCAGCCAGCCCCATAATGTCTCCTTTGCCTTTGTCTGGTAGTGTGAACCTACCTGTCACCATCCTTGGATGCTTCCTCATTCGGAATAATTGTGGTCGTTTTCTTTTCAAAAATCAAAATGAGAGAGCTATGTCAGAGCNTTCATCCAGCCAGCCCCATAATGTCTCCTTTGCCTTTGTCTGCTAGTGTGAACCTACCTGTCACCATCCTTGGATGCTTCCTCATTCGGAATAGTTGTGGTCGTTTTCTTTTCAAAAATCAAAATGAGAGAGCTATGTCAGAAGCACAGCTTGATGCTGGAGATAAACTGATTGATGCATGGAACAAAGAATTAATGTCATGTGTACGTGATTCTTACATAGAAATAGTGGTGGAGATGGATAGGCTAAGGCGAGAACATTCAAGCTCTTCAACTGAGTCAAGTACAGCACGTCAGCTGGCCCTTTCTCTTAAAGCCTATGGTGATCAATTGTATTCCTTCTGGCCACGTTCTAATCAGCATGCTTTGCTTAGCCAACCTGATGGTGCTATAGCAACAAAAGTGCTCAAGCTGGAGTGGGAATGCTTAGTTGAACAAGTTATAAGGCCGTTTTATGCTCGTGTTGCTGACCTTCCCCTGTGGCAACTTTACTCGGGAAATTTTGTCAAGGCTGAAGAGGGTATGTTTCTTACACAACCTGGTAGTGAGGTTGCTGTTAGTTTGCTTCCTGTCACAGTTTGCAGCTTTGTAAAGGAGCACTACCCTGTGTTTTCCGTGCCTTGGGAATTGTTGGCTGAAGTCCAGGCAGTAGGGATTTCAGTTCGAGAAGTTAAACCAAAGATGGTTCGCGATCTTCTAAGGAAGTCATCTGCGTCGATCGATCTCCGATCTGTTGATACTTATATCGATGTACTTGAATATTGTCTCTCAGATATTCAATTCACTGGAGCACTTAACCCTGAAGGGGCTAACATGGATGAAGGAAATCATACTTCTGCATCAATGTCAATGTCTACTCAATCTCAGGCTGGGTCAAGTGATGCTTTTGTAATGATGACAAGCCTGGGGAAGGCTTTATTTGATTTTGGTAGAGTTGTTGTTGAAGATATTGGTCGCACTGGTGATACGATTGGTCAGAGAAATAGTAATAATAGATATAGTAATGCTGACCAGAGGTTTCTATCTGCAGTTAATGAACTTAAAGGAGTACCATGCCCGACTGCAACAAATCATTTGGCACGGTTGGGTATTTCTGAGCTATGGTTGGGAAACAAGGAGCAGCAGGCATTGATGTTGCCTTTGTCTGCACGATTTATCCATCCAAAATTGTTTGACAGATCAAGCTTGGCTGATATATTTTCGAAGTCTTCAGTTCAATCATTTTTAAAGTTAAAGAGCTGGTCTCTTCCTTTACTGGCCAGTAATATGAAATATCTTTTTCATGACCATTGGGTTAGTTATATCTCAGAATCAAATGCTGTGCCATGGTTTTCATGGGAAAGTACATCCAGTTCTAGTGATGATAGTGGTCCCTCGCCTGAATGGATACGACTCTTTTGGAAGAATTTTAATGGATCAGCAGATGAGCTCTCCCTCTTTTCAGACTGGCCTCTGATTCCTGCCTTCCTTGGTAGACCGATTTTATGCCGTGTAAGGGAGAGACACTTAATCTTCTTTGCACCACCGCCTTTGCAGCCAATCTCGAGGAGTGGTACTGATATGCATCAGAGAGACAGTGATATATCCACGACATCAGTAAGTGACGGTTCCTTATCTGAGTTAATACAACACTATGTTTCAGGCTTCGACCTAGCACAAAGCAAGCATCCTTGGCTGATTTTACTGCTGAACCAGTGTAATATACCTGTTTGTGATGCTGCATATATTGATTGTGCTGAGAGATGCAAGTGTCTGCCTTCACCAAGCGTGTCACTTGGCCAAGCTATTGCCTCCAAGCTTGCAGAAGGCAAACGATCTGGCTACATTGCTGATATCGCTTCTTTCCCAACGTGTGGCCGTGATGAGCTATTCACCCTTCTGGCTAATGATTTCTCTTCCAGTGGTTCAAGATATCAAGCATATGAACGTGAAGTTCTAAGTTCACTTCCTATATTTAAGACTGTCACTGGGTCTTATACTCATTTGCAAAGAGAAGGTTTGTGTATAATCGCTGGAAGTTCCTTCCTCAAACCATATGATGATTGTTGCTTTTGCTATTTTCCAGATTCAGTTGAATGTCACTTTCTCCAAGCCCTTGGGGTCACTGTGTTGCATAATCATCAGACTTTAGTAAGGTTTGGATTAGCTGGGTTTGAAAGCAGCTCTCAATCTAAACAAGAAGATATACTAATTTATCTATATGGAAATTGGCAAGATTTAGAGGCCGATTCTACTGTGATTGAAGCTCTTAGGGAGGCTAAGTTTGTCAGAAATTCTGATGAATTCTCCTGTGAGCTGTCTAAACCGAAGGACTTGTTTGATCCTTCTGATACATTACTAGTGTCAGTCTTTTTCGGTGAAAGAAAACAATTTCCTGGAGAAAGATTCTCATCAGAAGGCTGGCTTCGCATTTTACGGAAAGCTGGCCTTCGAACTGCAACCGAAGCAGATGTCATACTTGAATGTGCGAAAAGGGTGGAATTCCTGGGTATCGAACGTAATAGATCTTCTGAAGAAGACGATTTTGAAACGGATTTTGTNTTTGTGCATTCTGAGAAGGATATTTCTGTTGAGTTATCAACATTAGCAGGATCTGTACTTGAAGCTATACTGTTAAACTTTGCTGGTTTTTACAGCACCGCATTCTGCAAAACTCTTGGTCAGATTGCTTGCGTGCCTGCTGAATCAGGGTTCCCAAGTCTTGGTGGCAGAAAAGGTGGCAAAAGAGTACTTACAAGTTACAGCAAAGCTGTTCTTTTGCGGGACTGGCCCCTTGCTTGGAGCTCTGTTCCTATTCTTTCAAGTCAGAGATTCATTCCACCTGACTATTCATGGACAGCATTTCGCCTAAGAAGTCCTCCGATTTTCTCGACTGTTCTTAAACACTTACAGGTAAGAACACTCTTCTTTTCTCTTTAATTTATTTGTGTATTGTCACGGACATGGGAAGAAAGAGGCCTGATCAAATGTGTTCAGATAATTGGACGGAACGGTGGTGAAGACACTCTTGCTCACTGGCCCAATGATCCAAATGTGATGACCATTGATGTTGCTTCTTGTGAAGTTCTAAAGTACCTGGAAAAGGTTTGGGGATCCCTCACTTCTTCAGGTACGTATACTACTCAGTTCAACACTCAATTTACATTATTGAATAGAAACGTTTTATCGACATCCAAGCTATTGCAGCTGTGAATTCACAATCTGGCGGCGGAACTTACATTTAATTACAAAATAAAAAGATATGTGAAGTATCCGTGAAAGTTCTGGAAAGAGCATTTTAACCAATAGGTGGTGTGAACAAATGCAGTAGTAATAGTAAAAAATAGTTAAAAATAGTTGTCCATTGTTTGTTTACAGCCTTGAAAGCTGCATTAATTGATTGCTCTGGACAACAACAATGTATCTCATTGTGAAATACCAAAAACAGGAAATATTGGATTTATGTTTGCTGATGCACTGAAATATTGGATCGTAGAACTGCAGTAAGAGTTCTGTTAGTATTTTGAAATTTCTGATGGTTTTTTTCCCCGGTTTTGTAATTTCTTTCATCCAGATATTTTGGAGTTGCAAAAGGTAGCCTTTTTACCAGCTGCAAATGGAACACGCTTGGTGGGGGCAAGCTCCCTTTTTGTTCGCCTACCAATCAACCTATCACCTTTTGCATTTGAACTGCCTGGTCTCTATCTACCTTTTCTGAAGATCCTTAAAGATTTGGGACTTAACGATGTGCTTTCAGTTGATGCTGCAAAGGATATCCTCTCCAAATTACAAAAAGTATGTGGTTATCGGCGTTTGAACCCGAACGAGCTCCGTGCTGTGATGGAAACTCTTCATTTTCTCTGCGGCGACATAAATACGACAAAGGCACCCAATGATGTCACTGTTAAATCAGATGTGATTGTCCCAGATGATGGCTGCAGGCTTGTTCACGCACAATCTTGTGTGTATGTTGATACCTTTGGGTCACGCTATGTGAAATATATAGACACTGCAAGGTTAAGACTTGTCCATTCACGTCTTCCGGAGAGGATATGTCTATATTTGGGTGTGAGAAAGCTTTCTGATGTTGTTATTGAGGTATGCATGGCATTAGTTGCTTTTTCTCGTGCCTTTCTTTTCTTATATTTTTGTTGTGTGTAAAACAATCTCAAAATAATTGCTTCTCTACGTAGGAACTTGAAAGCGCTGAACATATTCAAAACTTAGACAACATAGNGACAACATAGGGTCCATATCTCTTGAGGCTATCAGAAGGAAGCTGCAGAGCGAGTCGTTTCAAGCTGCTTTATGGACTGTTAGCCGTCAGACCACCACCATGGATGACTTATCTTTCGAAGATGTGCACCATTCTCTTCAATCTGCAGCAGAGAAAATTGGTTTTGTCCGAAATATATATACTCGATTTCTTCTCCTGCCAAACTCCATAGACGTTACCCTCGTGTCTAAGGAGTCCATGATTCCCGAATGGGAGAATGAATCACATCATCGAACAATGTATTTCATCAATCGTCACAGAACATCTATCCTAGTTTCTGAACCTCCTGGATACATTTCTTTCCTGGATGTCATGGCAACGGTGGTGAGCGAGGTTTTAGGCTTTCCAACTTCCCTGCCTATAGGACCTTTATTTTCATGTCCTGAGGGATCTGAAACTGAAATTGCCGCTTGCCTGAGACTAAGCTCTTATGCTCTTACAAACACTGGTGCAGCTGATAGTTCTGTTGGCCAAGAGATAATGCCACAAGATGCTGTACATGTACAACTTCACCCTTTGAGACCATTCTACAAAGGGGAGATTGTTGCTTGGAAAATCCAACAAGGAGACAAGCTGAGATATGGAAGAGTCCCAGAGGATGTTAGACCTTCTGCAGGCCAGGCCCTTTACAGATTAAAGGTTGAAATGACACCTGGAGAGACTGATTTATTACTTTCATCTCAAGTTTTCTCCTTCCGAGGCACTTCAATTGAAAATGAAGGTCCCTCGATTTTGCCTGAGGTGCTCCCTACAGTATCTGATAACAAATCTCAAGAAATTTCAGAAAGTTCGAGAACTAACAAAACAAGTTCTACACAGGTTTGTTACATTTCTCGTGAATCGTTGGATTTAATCATCTGTGCTTGCTTCTTACCCCATGTTTGTATTATCTATAATCTATATGATCTTGTATCCTCTTATGGGGAAGATTGATTGAAATTTGTTCTTTGTCACCTGCAGCCTGTGAATGAAATGCAGTACGGTCGAGTCACAGCGAAAGAATTGGTCGAGGCAGTGCACGAAATGCTCTCTGCAGCTGGAATCAACATGGAGCTGGAGAATCAATCTCTACNTACCATACTTAAAACACAAATTATGGTCATAATGATGATTAGCAAAACATGTCGGTCTTTGATTTTCCTGCAGGAGAGAGCAGAGGCTTCCATGAAAGAAGCAGAGACGGCGAAATCACAATGGGTGTGTAAGATATG
>OVAQ01000866.1:13430-23757 GCA_900406345.1 Erysimum cheiri | reverse complement strand
TAGTTTAAATTTTGTTATCAACCAAAATGATTTAAGTGGTATTTTGGTTTGAGATGCACTCTTTAAATTCTTAAAGTAAGGGGTTCAAATCTTTTTAGTGACATTTTATACATATTAAAATTTATGATGACGTGTACGCTGATGTGTCGCCTATGTGGACANTCTCCTATTATATATATAGATTCACAAGAATTCGTATAAAATTTGATAATGTCTTATTTGTTATATGAGACTGTAGTGTACGTATATCTTAAATAATGCTAGAAAAAAATAACTAAAAATCTCATTGCCATGACATATATAGTGGTCCATGAATCGGTGTTTAAGCATTTGATATATATAATAAGTGCTTTTAACAAAAAACATATACTCTTTAATTTGGTCCATCCTCCATCTAATTGACCAACCATTCTAGCTGTCAATCTAAATGCCTTCTATATATGTACAATATTATACATCATCACGAAACTCAACTGGGATAATCTCGGTAAGATAATTAAGGAAGCCCTAATTTCTACAAGTTTTGGCCTTTCGGGTCTAAAAAAAAAACCATTTACAGTACTTTTTTTCCGTCAACAACATTTACAGTACATATTTAATTGAAAGTGTATGAGTTGGTTCCTAATAATTATTAACTATATGGCTTCGAAATGATAACAATAATAAAAAAAATCTCATAATAATGTGTAATGAAAATGTAAATTTCTTATAAGAGTACTTTTTTTATATTGAATGGAGTCAAAGATATCTTGAAAAATGTTCGTATGTATGTATTATCAAGTCAAGACATCCTAAGAATAAAAACACTTGAACTTGCAGTCTCTAAATAAATAGATACATGTGTATATATATATATATATACTCATTTTGATAATATATATGTATACATACATATTTTGTCAACTAATAATATGTTCTAATTTATTATCTGTTATTAGTATAGGTGAGTGACGAAACCATAGCATTTTATCTTTTTGATAAAAGAAACCATAAATAGCATCTTTCTTTCGTAAAAAAACATGTGGATAAGAGTGTCTATAGTCTATACACTACATAAATTGGCCCTTTCTTATCATTGTATATAACTATTATCCACGCCCAACTAAAACCCTAGGGATTGGAGTATCTCTCTCTATATATATATCATTGGTATCATTTCTTGCTCAGCCTCAACCATATATTATACACTTGTAATTTTTCTATAACGAGAGAAAATAATTGAATTCTTATCATTTTCTTCAATCTACTTAATTGACGAAAGAACTCACTCGATCTGTCTAAAGGCAACAAATAGCTTACCAGTTCTTCGGTATAACTTATAACTGTTCATCATCAAGGTTCTTTTTTGTTTAATTTTATTTATTTCGATTTGAATCACTTCAATTCTTTTTTTTTTTTTTTTTTTTTTTTTNTATAAAGAAAAGATTTTCAATTTTGGAGTTGTAAAAGAAACACTGAATATTTTTAAAAAATTTAATTTCTTGATCTCAATAGGTTTATGTTGTTCACTATTGAAGTTGCTTTCATCTCATGTGATCACACTTCCTAGAACCAAATTAATTTCGAATTTTAACACTTTGTGATTACAATATTGATTTTTCTACTGTTTTCTTTTCAGATCGATACTATATATAATCAATGGAGATGAGACTGAACTCGTCGAGAGAGGACATCGGATTCAAACGAGAAGTAAATGATCATAATCAAGCGAGTTCTTTGTCCTCGTTGAGGAGACAATGGAATGATTCAAGAATCGTGCGAGTTTCCAGAGCATTCGGAGGCAAAGACAGACACAGTAAAGTGTGCACAGTTCGTGGTCTCCGAGACAGGAGGATAAGATTGTCGGTGATGACAGCAATTCAGCTCTACGACCTTCAACATCGATTAGGGCTGAGTCAGCCTAGCAAAGTCATTGACTGGCTCTTAGAAGCTGCCAAAAACGACGTCGATCTGCTTCCTCCTTTGCAATTCCCACCTGGCTTTCACCAATTTAACCGTAACCTCACGGCCGTGGGAGAATCTTTTCCCGGAAGTTTCGATCTTGGAAGCTGCTCCCAGAGAGAAGGTTTGGATCTTGAGAAAAGGAAATGGCTGAAATTCGATCAAAACGGCAATCTTGACACCGATCATCATCAGTTCTCGAATTCAATCCAAAGCAACAAGCTTTATTTCCCTAATACTTCGTCTAGCAGCTCTTGTCACTACAACCTTGGGCATCTCCAAGAGTCACTATTGGACCAATCTGGTAATGTTAGTATCGCATTTTCCAATAATAGTAATCTCAATCCGCCGGAGGGAGAAACGGTAAGTTCTCTATTTCCAAGGTATCCTTCGTTTCTCGGTGGTGGTCAACTTCAACTCTTTAGCTCAAACTCGAACTCGTCGAAGCAAACAGATCATCATGCGGAGTCATGAAAGGCATTTATTATGTATACATAGAGAGATTTATATGGTTTAATGGTTATTGTTGGATTGAGTAGTTGTCACATGCGTGTATGTACCATAGATCGTATTCATATGATGCGATAGAGTTGGTGGAATATCTATTAATACAATTAATTTCGACTAGCAATTTCGTAATTTTGGTAATGTTTGGAATACATACATTATGAAAAGCTTTGTGTGTGAGAGATAATTATATTTCTTGTAGCGAGAATGAATAGAAGTTGAAGATATGATTGTAATGCCTATAACACGTTGACTTCATTGCATGCCAAACCCTAGCTTGTTCATGTCCAATACCACATGCATGTAAAATCCATAGATAGAAGTAATTTAGGGCTTAGCATATAAATCGGCATATAAAAATCTTATTTGTTTACTTCAAATCGACAACATACATTCTAGGAAACAAAATCTGCCGCGAAGTAATCTTGAACTTTTGCAAGGTTGTACAATCCATAGATAGAAGTAATTTAGGGCTTAGCATATAAAAATCTCATTTGTTAACAGCGAAACTAGTTTACCTTGAAACTTTATCGTAATCAATGATTTGCTGTAGTACTTAACCGGTTAAATTAGCTAGCTAGTCTAAAGTGGAGTATATATTTTGGGGTGAGTATTGGGATTGGAGAACGAGAGAAGGGAAAGGAACAGAAGATGAGGCAGTTAAGACAACAACTGAATCTGCAGTCAAGTCAAGCACTGATCCCTATATATCTTCTTTTAACTATTGCTCTTTTTTCTTTTCTCTTTGTCTCCTCTTTTCATTTTCCATTAATTTTTTCTCTGTCTCTCTCTCATTAAAACCATGGTAATATGGTGAACATATATACGTTTTCTTTGGATTCTTCTAATTTGTATGCGTTTAAAAATATTTTACCCACAAAAATTAAGATATGCGATGCCGGAATTAACTTCCGCTAGCTGTATATGTAATGTACGCTACTTTCACGACTTCACGTGTGATCAACATTTTCAATAAACTGTGTTGTTAATTCTATCGGCTATCATTGTTAACTTAAAAAAATATATATATATTTAGATCAGCGACGCTTTTGTATCTGAATATAACTGCATGTTGTTAATTTTATCGGTTATCACTGTTAAATTGTTAATAATTAAGAGTATTCTGATCATCAGTGATGATCTATATGTATATTATTTATATAGATTGAATGCCTTGAATTGCTTTATTAGGCATGCTTGGGCGATTACAATACCTTTTTTTTTTTTTGTAGAATCTTTTAATAGTAATAGAATACTTATATTAAAATGGATATAAATGGTCCATATATGACTTATAAACTTTGCTTTCATGGCCGGCATGCTTCAAATTTAGGAGAGGAACAAAGAAAGATAGAGACAAAAAAAAGAAGTCTAGAATCTCACGCTGTTTCATTTTCACATAATTCACTCACTTACTCAGGCATGCAAATTCTTCTTCTTTTTTCTCCCTTTTTATCCCCAATCACACCTTTCTTCTCTTTCTTGTTGCTACTATATATATATATATATATATATTTTTTATCTTAATTTATATCCAATTCAAATATCAAAATCAAACCAATGTTATATCTTATATAAATAACTAGTTTCAACTTTGGACCTTTTCCCTATATTTTTGTAGATTAAATGCCAGTTATACTTATACATACGTAGAAATGCACTCATCACTCACTTGGTTAAGTGACCTCGGATCGGGAGACTCTGTCAATGAATTACTTTGATCATATATATTTTTACCTTAACTTGTAAACAATACGACACCTTATATATATGTATGCATATAGAATAATCAAAAGAAATGTATTACTATGGTTTATAAGAAAATTAATATTATACTATGCAGCTTCGTGTATGTTTTTGTGTATAATTGATGCGATTACACTATTGGGGCCCCTACAGAAGTATTTAAAGCTAGTCTGAAGGCCCAATTGTATCCCACCATAAACAAAAGGAAATGAAGATGTATTTGAGCTAGTCTGAAGGCCCAATTGGTTCCATGATGTTAAACAAAAATATGTTCTCCTGTAGATCACCCCAAATTTATTTGATTGATATATTAGAAAATCCCAACATTCTCATTAGTTGATTTATTTGCTAAAAAGAATAACATTGTATAAAACCAATATGAAGATAATGTTCTAATAATGATTAAATATATAAAATTAAGAAAACTTATCATTCATAACAACAATAAATATTAATACCAAGTTACCAACGATCCATTAGTTCGGTTCCTGACCATATTTAGTTTCACTTTAATCTGGTTTGGTAAGAGATCGGATAAAACTTAAAAGCATATCGGACGAGATGTTTCATGACAGGATGTCCAACACGTGTAAACCATAGACATAATTGGCCAACAATAATTATTTAGAGAAAGACAACAATTAATTAATTTATTCAAATTAGGATTAAAAAATGGAAGTGCGGGGAATCGAACCCCGTGCCTCTCGCATGCGAAGCGAGCGCTCTACCATATGAGCTACACCCCCGTTTTGTTATTTGCTGTCGCTCACAGTTTCTTGATTATTAAAAGTATTCGAGAATATCCACCGTTGATTTACATGGGGTCCATACATACATAATGTCCGGATATTGATATTCCCAATCGACTGCTCACATTCCTTAGGTGTATCGGCGTCAGTGCACATGCGTCGCACATGATACTCTTCTAATGTCAAAATGACGTAACTACCCTTATCTTTTAATTACAATTTAATTCCGGCACCGAAAGGGAGAGTTGTCTTTAGCTGGACAAGGACGGCGTGTCGGAAACATCCGTGTTTACGTTACGAAACCGAACCGGTCAACATTTGGTTTCGGTTTACAGGTACTTACTGTTTGTAAAAATGTATTCGATTCTCGGTTCAGTTAGGTTTCGAAACAATAAACCGGTCGGTTTGGAGAAATTAAAATCCCTAGATTATAGTCCTCTTCTCTCCTCGCATCCTCCTCGTGCTTGAGTCACAGATCCGTTTCTCCTTCACTTGCTCTCTCGATTTGTTGTCTTCACACAGTTTCTCGCTTGTCCTTCGAAGATTGTCACTTTCCGACTCGCCGTCTTCTTCTTCGCAGACTCTCGTTCTTGACGTGAACCGGAACCAAACTTAGTCTCTTCGCTCTATAAACGATGAACGATCTTCTTAAGGTGAGAGTTAAAATGAAAGGTCTTTCTTTGATCATCTAATTTGGATGCTGATTTCCAAAATTGTGACTTTTTATTTTTATTTTTTTCTTCTTGAGGTTTTCATCTTACATTGCTAATGTAATGAATTATAAGTCACGACCATTGTTAATTTTCCAGAGTTCGTTATTGAAATTCATATGGTTTGAGTTTGACCATCCTATTAATTCACTTTGAGCAGAATTGGAGCTTATTTCAATTCAGAGGAACTCTATTATGTAGATATTTGACTTGTTAACTTTTGAAGGAATTGAAGACTTGTAATGGTTCTATATGTTTTGTAGATCTAAATTTAGCCTTTTCTGCTCTTTCTCATGTGAAACTCGAACTGTATGCTCTTGAGGGTTTATGGTAATAGATTATTGTGTTAAATTTTTGTCGAATTTAAATGGCTTTTTTTTTTTTTTTGTAGGGTTCGTTTGAGCTTCCCCGAGGNTAATTTAGCCTGTTCTGCTCTTTCTCATGTGAAACTCGAACTGTATGCTCTTGAGGGTTTATGGTAATAGATTATTGTGTTAAATTTTTGTCGAAGCTAAATGGCTTTTTTTTTTTTTGTAGGGTTCGTTTGAGCTTCCCCGAGGTCAATCTTCTAGAGAAGGGGATGTGGAACTTGGGGAACAAGGAGGAGATCAAGGATTAGAAAATTTCTTCAAAAAGGTAAATATATAAACAAGAATGCTATATTGCCCTACCAATTGCTCTACCTAAGCGTTTACTCTTTGTCTTCCTAGGTTCAAGAGATTGACAAACAGTATGATAAGCTAGATAAGCTTCTAAAGAAACTTCAGGTACAAACCAATGACTTTCTTTACCTTACGCTATCTGTTGTCTGCTACTATCTAAATGAAATGCGGGTCTATATATAGTATGAATGTGTACATTTCATCAAATAAGAGCGAGAACCTTCATTGCAGTTTGTCTACAATGATTGTTGGCTTTCCTTTCCTATAAAAAATTTGTGGGTTCTGTGGTTTCTCAGTTGCTATGTGTTAGTATCATGGTAAAACGCCTGTTTCATTGTGACTATTCAAATTTACTGACGATTTTTTTTTTGTAACCTCCAACAGGCTGCCCATGAGGAGTCGAAGGCTGTGACCAAAGCTCCTGCCATGAAGGGTAAATTTGTTTTTTTTTGTACATCTTTTTTGTCATGCGTATTTTTCTGGAACAAGTACAAGCCAGTATAAGTAATCATGGAAATTAATCAGAAATTTATTGACAAAGCAAGGTTCAATGATTATAAGGGGTTGATTGCATTTGCAGTTTTTAAAATTTGGATAGAATGAACTTTAGCTTAGGCATGTGTTCCACTGGAAGTAAGAAACAAGCATGGATAAAGTATTCATGTCTGAGAATTCGAGTTAGACAGCTTGTATATCTCAATATCTCAAAACACGAAAAATTCGTGGACGACAAATGATGAATTCTAACTTAGTTGAATGTCAAGCAGCCACGATTCTTGGTTTTCATGGGCTTGAAACTTTTGCGTTAGAGTTAGTGTTTATGGTTTACCATAACCTTACATATAGTTTGGTGTTTTGTGTGTCGCTTCTTATGTAATGAACAGCAATAAAGAAGAAAATGGAAAAGGACGTTGATGAAGTTGGAAGTATTGCCCGTTTCATAAAGGGGAAACTCGAGGAGTTGGACAGAGAGGTAGGGTCACTGGCTCTTTAACTTCTAATTTTACAGTTGTTGAATTTTGTATGTTTCTCTTATATTGAAACTCATATATATGTTGTAGAACTTGGCAAATAGACAAAAACCTGGATGTGCTAAAGGATCTGGTGTGGATCGTTCAAGAACAGCAACAACACTGTGAGTATTCATTTTTCAATTAGATTGTGACCTTTGTTCCTAGGGTAGGGTTCAGCTGTTATTCATTAAATGTCGTAGAACTTGGCAAACAGATGCGGTAAATATTGGCCTAGGTTTGTTTTCCGTTTTATTTCCGGTTTTGTTCCATGAAACCCATCTTGTTCTTTCTAAGAGTTTCTATTTGTTCTTTAATAGGGTATTGTCTTTTTCTCTGAAGTTAGTTCTTTAATGTAAAGTTTCGTTGGTATGACCTTTTGAGCTTTCATTCTGTGCAACAGTTCCTTAAAGAAGAAGTTGAAAGACAAGATGGCCGAGTTTCAGGTAAGAAGAAAAGATAATTTTTCAAAATTCTATGGAAACGATTATTTAAATTAACATTCTGACTCTTTTAGGTTCTACGAGAGAACATTCAACAAGAGTATCGAGATGTTGTTGATAGGCGCATATATACAGGTATGTAACGTTGATGTTATGTGATTGCTTTATTTATTCCCTTCTATTTTTTCTTCTCACTTATATTATTTTTGTGTGTTTTCCTTGAATTAGTAACTGGGCAGCGAGCGGATGAAGAAGTAAGTAAAGGAGACTCTGAGTTTAAAATTATGGTCACAGAAGTTTGAATAAAACTAATGCTACTACCGTTTCTTGATTTTCAGACTATTGACGAATTGATCGAAACTGGAGACAGCGAACAGATCTTCCAGAAAGCAATTCAGGAGCAAGGAAGAGGACAGGTTTGAGCTTTTCCATTCAATTGAGAAGAGCATGCTGGACATTGTGACATTTTATTATGTGTCACACGTATATAAATAATCCAACATTTAATCTTGCTAAGATGTTAACTGTTCCTCCCAGGTAATGGACACCTTGGCAGAAATCCAGGAACGTCATGATGCTGTCAGAGACTTGGAAAAGAAACTTCTTGACTTGCAACAAGTATGTTGGATCTCATATTCTCTTACACGATGAACATCTTTGAACCCGAGTTTGATGCAATCTATTAATCAACCTCTTTTTCCTTGTCTGATAACTCATTTTATGGAGTCATTTGCGTAAAGACAGATTTATCAGGTTCCCCTTTTTTGCAGATTTTCTTGGATATGGCGGTTTTGGTTGATGCACAAGGAGAAATGCTTGACAACATAGAATCTCAGGTAATTTGATATATTCTTTGCTTCAATTGGATCAAAATGAATAAACGCAAAAGCCAAAGTTGGTCGATGTGATGAGGGTGTTGATATAAAATTAAAANATTAAAACGTTTCAAAGTTACATATTGACCTTAGCTTGATTATACACTCTAAAATCAAGGCATTGTAATAGTAAATAATGATTAATACCTTTTGGCAAATTTATAGGTGTCAAGTGCAGTAGATCNTTAAAACGTTTCAAAGTTACATGTTGACCTTAGCTTGATACACTCTAAAATCAAGGCATTGTAATAGTAAATAATGATGAATACCTTTTGGCAAATTTATAGGTGTCAAGTGCAGTAGATCACGTGCAATCGGGAAACACAGCTCTTCAAAGAGCAAAGAGCTTACAGAAGAACTCGAGAAAATGGATGTGTATTGCAATTATCATCCTCCTCATTGTGGTTGCAGTGATCGTTGTTGGTGTTCTCAAGCCTTGGAAAAATAAGAGTGCTTGAGGAAACAAAGAATGTAAAGAAAAAAAAATCCATCCTTATGCACGTACGGCCTTGAGTGAAGAGTGTTTTGTTTATCATTGTGTGTTTTTACGAAGAAACGAAAAAAACAAAATACTACTTATATTCTTTTAATTGGATCAAATAAACCAATTTCTCATTTGCTTGTGCAATCNCAAACCAATTTCTCTCATTTGCTTGTGCAATTTCACGTGATTTTAAGAGCTACTTCTAATTATTTCAATTTATATGTTTCGTGTTTGCATTAACAAATATACATGGATTGCAATTTGCAACCAATACCTTCTTCTTTTATTTTCTTTTAAACCGAAAATCAAACCAGAACACCAAGACCAAATCCGAAGAACTAAGCAGAATACTGCAAGACTGAGGCATATATTGTGCTTAGACTGAAAATAAAGAAGTAAATATAACAGAGTTTACTAGACAAAGCCACTCGTCCCTCTAGTGATGTGAGTTGTTTGGCCAGATTCCGATCTCGGAGTAACCATCTTCGGTGGCACAAGCCCTGAACATTCCGGTGGTGTTAAACGGCATTGTGACTTCACCATTGGCAGAGACAGCAACGAGTCCACAGCTTCCTATGGGAAGAGATTGGTGAACAGCATAAGCCGCTGCCTCGGTTAAAGACAAGCCTTTATACTCCATGAGTGCAGCCACATCTCTAGCCACGGTTCCACGGATTATCTCTTCTCCTTTTCCTGTGGTTGAGACGGCACAAAGGTGGTTAGCGTATGTTCCTGCGCCAATGACTGGCGTATCCCCGATTCTGCCAACCATTTTGTTGACGTAACCGCCCGTTGATGTAGCCGAAGCTAGATTTCCAGCAGTGTCGACGGCTACACATCCGACCGTTCCTATTTGGCTGTCGCCACAATTGTCCGGTACTTTGGGAGTAGGGACTGTATAATCCAACTGTTTTTCCAAAAAGAATTAAAAAAAAAATTTTGGAAGCACACAAACTAAGAATAAGTCTCAAGCAAAAAATCATATAATTTCATGAACACACACCTAAGGAAAAAAAAACCCTTTAGGTTTCGAAATTGCTTATAAGAGAAAGAACATATAACCTGGACTCGATTGAATTCTTTGGCCTGCTTAAGCCTTGCAATGTTTTCAGGAGTTATGAAATGGCTCGATTCGACCGTCTCAACGCCCTATAAACCGAAATTCGGAGAAAGATTTATAATGAGTAGAGTTTAATAATG
>OVAQ01000866.1:0-13382 GCA_900406345.1 Erysimum cheiri | reverse complement strand
AAAAAAAAAAAGAGAGGGTTACACTGACATGTGCTCTAGCGAAAGCTTCAGCAGCATCGAATGCAAGATATATATGAGGAGTTTTCTCCATGACGAGTCGAGCTAAAGAGATGGGATTAACGACAGTGGTCAAGCCCGAGACAGCTCCACATGTTTTGGTTTTCCCGTCCATTATGGAAGCTTCCATTTCAACAGTGCCTTGCGTAGTTAAGACAGATCCTTTACCCGCATTGAAGTCCGGGTGGTTTTCAAGTTCACGAACCTTACAAGAGACCAAAATAACCAAGAGAAACTCTATAACCAAGTCTTAATTAATTTTATATAGGAGTGAGTGATCAATCAAATCATTCACAGAAGCAAAAACTTGAAAGACGGAATTATCAATCTCAAACGCATACATACCCATTGTGAATTCTTGGGACTATTTTCATATAACTATTGTAGTTAAATTTGAGAAATCTAAAATTAGTTTAATTACTGACACTAAAAGAAATCTAAAATTAGTTTAATTTCGTCTCCGAATTCTCAGTCTCTATATAAAAGGAAACATTGGAGAAAGAGGCGTACGACGAGTTCGGCGACATCCAAAGGAGGCTTGCCGGATATGAGGGCGGAAACGCCAAGATCGAGGCAGTGACGGAGGGCGGTCTCGCGAGGGATACGTCGCTCGTCCGGGAGATCGATAGGGATGTCTCCAGCGCCGCCGTGGAGCGCTATCGCCCACCCCACCATCGCCTGCCCGCCGGAAAACTTATTAAAAACACGTTGGCTCACTTTCCCAAACTACTTTAAAGCCTTTTAGTTCACACGTCACTTTATTCACACGTCACTGTTCAAAATTTTATTAATATTAATTACACTTTTGTATAGTATTGTAAACAATAAAAGAATCACGCAAGCTTTTTGTAAAAAAAAACACTAAGTCAGTCTTGTGCTTCTTTTCTGCAATTACATATCATCAGATCTATTTAACCTTGAATGAATTCCATAGACTGTTTCTAAAAAATCAGCTCCTCAACTGTAAACTCCCATCTGGCCACATGATTACTTGTTTAACATAACAACAGCCTTTAGACGTCTCATGATTCATCTTGCTCTTGGAAATATGATTTCTCCGATTCCAAAACGCCCTAAACGCAATATAATGATCAGGCTTTTATGTTCGAAATTTTAAAAAAACTTAAGGTAATAATAATGTAGGAAAAAGTGAGAAAGAAATCATAAAGTGTCTTTTTATCTGTTACCTGTATGATCATGATGGCTGCATCCTTATGTATGAGCTCATTGTACCCTTGGCAACCAAAATTCTGAACGCAACTCGGGCAACCAGTTTCACCTGAGCAGCAGCAAGACTTTAGCAGATCAAGAGCAGCTTCTAGAAGCTCTGTGAAGAACGGACGGATCTGCACAACGATAGTTTTCCAAATTCAACAGATAACACTTGATAAATCTTGAGAATTTACTTTCACAATTTTGTTTCAGTTACCTTGGCGGAGATGCCAGTTCCTCCTGGATGACGATCATATAGTAAAATTCTTGCTGGGAAATACCGTTGCTCTCGCGGATCTGGACATTCTGGAGCCAAGTCTGAATAGTTGCAACGCACAAATAGTGGAACAACATGGAGAAGTGCGTGACAAGCAGCGTGTAAACCAGCACGGAATGATAAGTATGTCTTATCCACTTCTGATTTTACTGACGCCGGGACTTGAACCCAAACAGCCTATTATTATCCACAAACCAGACTTAAATCACAGCGGAAACAAAGAAAAGAAGTCTGTGTGTGTGTGTGTGAGAGGCTGCAGGTAAAGAGAAACCTGTGAATGGTAAGAGTAACTTGGGAGTGAAAGATCAACATCGTCAATCACTTCATTGTTTCTTCTTCGGATACGAAGGAATCCAAACCAGTTTGTTGTCACTCTACAGGCATGAGTTTGTGCTGTTGTCTTATTAAGTTGGTTCTTTGGAGCCTTTAACACGTAAGCCTGAAACATGAACTTGGTAATGAATTTTACACAAAGATGCACAACTATCAAACAAGATAACCACAATTATACTTACAGTTTTACCACCAATTACATGGATATCAGTGTAATCCCGAGTCCTGGTGTAGTAATCCACGTCTACTAATTCACACAAAGCTACCTTTTCTTTTGTATCCAGACTTGTGACCAGATAGGTTCTTCCCTGGTTCATATAAACAGCGCCTTCATATACCTGGAAAAAGGCTTTGCTTTCCTCGATTTCATCGAGAAGATCTTTACTTCTTTTTTCCATGACTCTGTATCTTACTGTCTCTATGGCCCGGATAGAGACTTTCTTCGTTGGCTTTTTCTGAGAAAATGTTAACCAGCAAAGGTATTTAGAGCAAGGAACCTCGGTTTCGGGTTGTATTTTTCAAAGTAATTGCTCGGATATATACCTCTCGACCAATATAGGTCCATAATCTAGCAGAAGAATCACGGGACAGATCAAAACTCAAGAATCCTCTGTTCCTGAGCAACCCAAGAGCGTTGCTTATGCCAGAACCAAAGTGTTGT
The DNA here is from genome assembly GCA_900406345.1 of Erysimum cheiri. Lineage (NCBI taxonomy): Eukaryota > Viridiplantae > Streptophyta > Magnoliopsida > Brassicales > Brassicaceae > Erysimum > Erysimum cheiri. The sequence goes on along the minus strand of OVAQ01000866.1, from coordinate 10,842 downwards.
TCATCATACTGCAAGCTCAACGGATGCTCAAGAGCAGCACAAGCCAAATGCTGCACAAGGACCTACAAGAAGAAAAGTATCAATGCAAGTCGGTATAATCTCAGCTAGAGTATTAAAAGTTGCCACAAGAATCCAAACAGTATATTATTAACCTGCTCATTTTGAGAATCAATATGGCAACACTCAATTGGGCTACGGAAAAGTTTGTTTGGGAATTTCATGAAGTATTGGTCAAGCGGACCATCAAAGGCAACATATACAGCAAGAGAGGGCCTTTGCCGTCTTCCAGACCGACCGGCTTGCTGCCAAAGACTGAAACTCAAAAGTGATAATTAATTGTCAGCTGCAGCTTACAGAATTTCAGTTTTAAGAGGGAAAATAAATGTGCCAATCAGATTGATTTACCTGGCAATACTGCCGGGAAAACCTAAATGCAGAGTTACGTCGATGTGACCAACATCAATCCCCAACTCAAGTGCATTTGTTGCAGCAATACCACTAAGCTTTCCACTGAATAAATCGCTCTCTATTTTCCTCCGGTCCTGCAAAATATCGAAAATATTGATCTAGTAAACCCTATTCATCTACAAACAACACCAATGTTCAGACACGTAACAACACAAAATGTACCTCAGCAATGTAGCCTCCACGATATGAGGATATGGCTTCTACCAGATGAGGGGCAGTCTTAGCTAGAATTTCACGTCTGCGGTATATTTTACGGATCCCAAATTCCATCAAACATTATTTTAATCAAATACTCTAGTGTGAACTTTTTTTTATCAGCGATTAACGAGAGGACTTACGTCAAACACAGAACAAGTTCACAGAGTTTGCGAGATGGACAAAAAGCAATGCAACGTAGGCCATGCTGAACCATCTCTGCGAAAAGGTGTGAGACTTCAGAAGCTGGGCTGTAAAGAAATGAAATGATATCTAATGTTAGCTATAGGTTGATGACAATAAATTTTGATTTCTTGTAAACACGGAAAATGACTAAAAATACCTTGATGGTGTATTGGCAGCAGCTCCAGATGGTTTATCTGCAGCAGTTCCAGATGGTTTATCCGCAGCAGCTTCACTACTACTCACGACTTTCAAACTTTCTTCGGATTTCTGTAATACAACAGATTAAGGAAACAAGGAGAGAAAAAGTTTCAGAATTGGTTCAAAAATAAATCTAGGAAACTGAACCATACATTTGTTGGAGGGACTGATGGATTCCACAAGACAAAAAGCTTTTCAGAGGAAGGACTTCCATCTTTATCTATCAGCTCAAGCTCAGATAGGCTTGCAAGCTCCTACACCAACAGCAAATCATGTTTTGAGCCGGTATGACAGATTTAGATAAACGAATAATTTATCAAGATGATCGGTAAAGCAGGCCTACCATGCAATGTTCTCGAGGATTCGCAGAAGTTGCAGTGCAAAATACGAAAGAAGGATGGGCACCATATACTGTAAAGTAAGATATGTTCGGTCAGTTCAAAGTTTAAATGGACGAAATTTGTAATGAAGACTACGCTGGTTTGACCATGGGATCAGTATTGCACCGTGAGAGCATAGGCGGCGAAGTCTTCTCAATATAAGGGCCGTGTGGCAGCCAAATGGTCCCTTGTAAGTATGGGCTTCATCGATCACAACGTACCTGAAATTTTCTACTTAGACTCGACTTTAGTTGTGAATTATTAGGGGGCCTTGTTCCTCCCTAGACCAATTTATGTCATGCAATGATTCTAATGAAATTAGTAAAGCTTAAAATGATTGGAGGAAGATTTGTTACCTAAGGTTAGATAAAATCCGGCTAAATTGTCCATGAAGAGGCAAAATTGACATATGTAACATATCAGGATTTGTGATCAGCTACATGCATGAATTCCCATAATGTTAGTTAGAAATATGTATTTGGAATTTCAGATGGGACTAAGTGAAAAATAAAAGGACAGTAAGAATTACCAGTCTAGCATTACTCCTCAGCCTTGTTCTATCCTTGTAAGGAGTATCACCATCGTACACTCCCATGTTTATGCTTGCTTCGTATCCTTTTATCAAATCAGACAATGCTCTTAATTGATCCTGAGCTAGGGCCTATTCAAACAAACAGAAAATCTCTATCTATTGTAGCAGTTTTAAAAAGTTTTGAGATCTCTTAAACAAAAAAAAAACTCAGACGAAAAAGAGACAAGCTGAGCAACCTTGGTCGGAAATAAGTATAGGGCACAAGAATCTGTATCTTTACACAATTCCTCAAAGACTGGCACGTTATAGCAAAGAGATTTTCCACTGGAAGTCATAGTTGCAACCACCACATTCTTCCCAGACAAGGCAGCTGAAATTGATTCAGCCTGATGGCTATATAATGTATTGAGTCCAATTCGTTTCAAGGCAGACTTGGTGGTTTCTGAGAGCTCATCTGACATTTCGACGTAGGCAGCTTTTCTAGCATTGATAACTTCAACGTGAACTATTTGTCCTTTAGACCCAATACCATTCCTGAGATGTTCAACCATCTCCGATAGTAGCAGTGAATTTGTGTCATGACACAAAGTCTGGGATTTACGAGAACCAGAGGAAGGACAACTGCCTTTCCCATCCTGTTTAGCTTTGTCTCCACCAACAGCTCTACCTTCCCTGGCAAATATAAGCATGTCCTCCAAGGAAATAGCTATTCCACTCTCACCTTTATTTTTTACCAGTAGCGATTTGATGGACTCCCACAATTCAGACTTAAAGGAAGTCTCCCGTTTTTTCATGGCACTAAAGACCTTTGCAAGAGGAGTTTTTTTACGAACTGATTTTCCATCTGTCTCCAGATAATCAGCTATAACTATAGCATTCTCATGGTTCACAGCCTCAAAGTCATCAGTGATAACCTTTACTACCTACAACAACCATTGCGATTAGATATAGAAACTTTTTGTTACAGAACAAGTAAGTATACGTAAAGATATAGGAAAACTCACCTTGGGGCATATAACTGAGAGATTCTTTACGTCTTGTATACCAACACGAAGTCCAGACATTGCTAACCGGGCAAGAGATTCCTTCAAGCGGGTTATGTATAATTTTTCTCCAAGTGATTGAATAAGAGAAGAAAAAAGATTCAAAAACGTGAATGTCTCCATAGACAATTTCACCCAATCTGGACAAGAACATGAAGAGCTAGTTGTATCCCATGACATCAAGCATTTTGTAGAACGTGGAGATGTCAAGCAATTCCTGGACTTTAAAACCTCAGCAAGCTTCTCTGTGTTCTGACCCTTAAACGCATCTTTACACTCAGACTCCAAAACACCATTAAAGAATCCATATGGACACATTTCGTCATCCCGTTTTCGTTTCTCCCCAACACAATAACTCTCAGCGGTTTTAGCGTTTTCATCTCGAATCCTCTTAGAAGTCAAGGAAGGCTTTGATAAATCAGGTTTGTGGGAATGTGGAGGCTCCTTCTTGGCAAACGCAGCAAAAACCAAGAAATCTCCATCATTAATACTCATAGCAGCCACTCTACTGTTCAAACTCAATTTCTTACCCTACAAAGGAGGAATTCTATATTGTAACATTACAAAAGGGAACACAAGTTTTCCCCAACAAGGGCTAATTCGAAAAAACGAAACTTGAAATCTCTGAAAGAGTGTAGTGAATAATGAGAGCATTACCTGGAAAAACAGATGGAATTTGGGAGAGGAAGAAGCGGGAGGGAAAGAGGATTTTAGGGCAATCTTAAGGTCATGAATTGTCCCATCAGAGGAAACCTCAACGGTCGTCGATTCACCGTTGATTGTTCGGACATTGATCGCAACAGTGTCTCCGCCGCTGCGTCTCTCGTTCGCCATTACCGCCGATTTTTACTTTTTCCCTTCCATTTAACAAAGAAAGGGTTTTTATTTATATATAGATTTAAAACTTTGCTGGGCTTTCAAACGACATCGTATCGGTGTGGGCTATGGCGCGGAATTTTTGACACAGACACCACTGATTCGCCACGTGCGAGTTATTATTTGAGATATTATATCCTAAAAAGACCTTATATTATTAAAAGGAATTCAATGTCAGCCCAGACTATTTTGTTATCTAATTAATCCCGAATTCACCATCCACGATTTAAATATTTTCTGATTTAGCAATCGTGATTTTCATGATAAACAATTCAAGTTCGGTCGTTTCTTTTTGTTTGTTTCTTTATTCATCTCGGGAAGAAAAATCATTCTTTCCAAAAATTTATTGGGTACAAATAATAGAAAACCCAAATTTCAAGTTGAACAAGTATGCACTTTTTCTCAGTAAAAAGTACTAGTACTACTACATTAAACAGATGCATTAGACAATCTGATTTTATGTTCCCAATATACATGTAGAAGATCATATAGATACATGCTCAAATGAAGAAACAAAAACTCGAGTTGCATTCATTGATTTCGAGGAAACCATAACTTTGTGTTTCTCACATAAGCTTTTCTTCTCCAATTTTTTTTCATGGTACAAGTCTACATACACCTAAACACAAACCGAAAGAAAATTCCTATAAGAAAGTACCTGAAGATGATTAACATGTAAAGGCTAGCGATTGCAGGTAGGCTCGAGCTTTAGCAGCCATGGCCAGAGATTCTTCATCTTCTCGTTCCTTTGCCCTACTCACAGCTGCAACATAAGCTAATCTTGCTTCTTCCATTTTCCTCAGGTCAGTTTCATCAACTTCGTCCTGTTTTTAGCGTATTTGCAACAGCTTTAGATATGACCCAAAAAATAGAGAGATGATTGTCGTGGCTTCATGACTTACAAGATATGGAAGATGATCAAATTCATATGGGGTTGCATCATAATCCCTATCGGGTTTCTTGGAATCTGTTTTCGCCAAAGTTTCGAACACCCGTGTAAATGTAGAGATTTCTCCTTCAACAGTATCTAGCTGTTCTTGAAGCTTGATTGCTCTTGTTCCTGTTGTCTTTGCTTCCCATTGAGTCTTCTCAAGGGCAGCTTGCTTGTCTGCAAGTTTGATCTAGTGAAGACAGTGAAAATAAGCTATTAACATGTGAGGTATGTGCAGAAGCAAACGAGTATTCTCAATTTTGTTCAATACCAGCTTCAAAGTAAACACAAAGGAGAAATCTGAAGACACGTAAGAGAAAAAGGTTTACCTTTGTGTCCGATAGTTGTAACTGCATAGACTTGATCAACATATCCTTCTCAGCAACCAATCGTTTTGTTGCTTCAAGCTTTTCGTGGATCTCCTTGACCTGATTCTTTGACATTTCCGTTGACTTTAAAACCTCTTCTTTCTCCGATAATTTTGTCTGCAAGTCATTGACTTGCTCTCTTAGTCTACTCAGTTCTTCCTTTTCTGCACCAGCCAAAGCCTTTGCGTTTTCACCATCTTCCCTAGAATTGTTCATAACACCGTCATTGCCCTCTTGGTCTCTCTTCTTTCTTTCTGTAACAGTTTGAGAAGCACTTCTTCCCTTTGGTATAAATACATGCAAATACAAGTGAATAAGTTATACAGCCGATAAAAAAATCACCTTGAGATTCATTTGATAAACAAGCCAACAAATGCCGAGGGAAATTAAAACCCAAAAACCACCCATTGAAGTTTTTAAACCAAGTCTGAAGACACCAGTGCTCCAAAAACAGTATAACAACATTTACTGCACATAATAATTGAAAACAACTGCAACCCGTTATGGATTTTGATTAAGCCATTAAGCCAAGCTGATATCAGCTCATACCCCAAAAGGAAAAGATAACAAACTCAAATCATTATCTAAGTAACCAGCAGTGGTAACAAAGTCGAAAACAAAGTAAAAGTCTTATTTATACCTATGCAATGAAGCAACAGTGTATGGATAATGTTAAGGTTACCATAAAGAGATGATATTTTGATCAAGAAAGACAAGAAGAATGACATCTTACCCTTCTGGACAAGGATTCTTTTGAAGGCATCTTAGTGTAGACCATGGAACCACGCCGCTTAAACGAACTCCTTTCTTTGTGTTCCTATTCGCATTCAATGAAAACAAAGTCATAAAAAATTTCAACCTAAATGTGAAATCTACAATCTTATCTTTCAAAAATTCCAAATTCTTATGTCCAACATACCATCAATTTCTCTCAAATTTACATATATCTACGAGAAATGAATCAGTCAAAAAGTTCAAAAATTGCTGCAAAATTAGAAGCCCAAATCCGTGGAAAACACAGACAAAATTCGAAATTCCCTCTAATCTATCATCAAATCTCCAATCCCCTGGAACCCCAAACATATTGAGCTCTAATAAACTCGACAACTCGAGGTGAGTTAGAGAAAATTACCATGTAATGCTCGATGAGGGGAACCATCTCAACGAGATCTTTCAAGAGACGACGATCTAGATTCTCGTTTCCGGGGTTCGTACCGGCGGTAGATTGGTGAGGAGACAGTCGGAGATCGTCATCGGCGGCGAGCCAGGAGCTATCATCCCCAAATCCAGAATCGCTTTGCAAATCCACGAAATGCTGCTGCTGCTCATACATCTTCACCCTCTTCTGTATAGATCTGCTTCAGTTATTAGTCTTCTTCTTCACCAGAGTTTCAGCACAAGACCCTTTTTTTTGTTCTTTTCAAAATCTTCTTTTTCGAGTCTGAGCTTTTTGGATCTCAATTTTTTTCCTCCAACGTTCATCTGAAACTACCAACTTAGAAATACCAATTTACCCTCCTCTTCTTTCACTATTCTCTGGACTTACCCCGTTGTTTTTGAATTTCTTTCCTTTAAAACTATCTTTCCTTACTTTATGTTCCCTTAAGTTTAACATTATGCTTTGTTTAAGTTAGGAAATTGAGAATACAATCATGTATAGAGATTTCAGTTTTAATTTTTACAATCACCATTATGTAACAATCACATACTTAAGGTCGCTTTTCCTGATGGAATAATACAATATGGATAATTCTCATCGAAAACGAAATACAGGCACCATAGTTGTAAATTTAAATAATACTACAACGATAACTAATTTATGTAATAGTCCACAAGTTTTTCCTCATACAAACTTTTTCTTAATGCAGTGTAACTCTCTTCAGAATCACGCAGAGGATACCGATAGGGCCTCTCTGACCTTTCTTAGGTTTTAAAATTTGTTTCCTGATAGATTACAATGTGGGTAATTCTGATCGGAAACGAAATATAGGCACCATAGTTGTAAATCTGAATAATACAAGGTCCTAACGAGCTATAACTAATACCAAAAGACAAGTAATAGTAAAAAAGAGATCCAAAAAGTGTGAGACGATGATAAATAGAGTGAAAAATGGTTTCACTTAACAAAGGAAGCTTCCGGAAAACATTGAAAGCCTTCCCCTTAATAATATAGGATTCCTCAAAAGAAATATGATAAAACCCCAAAGAATATTTGAGATCATAGTCTAGAATGCGGTTAGCATAACCGGGTCGCACTAGTCTTCTTAGGTCTCAAAAGATTATGGACATAAACATGATTTTCGGATGTACAAAAGAAAAAATCAAGATATAACTATAATAATAATTATAATCCCTTTTTGAGATAAAAGATTTCAAATAAAAAAAAAACAGATCGACGAATCAATTTTGGTGTTTTACCGGATTTTGTGTGTTTGGGTTTTGTTTTTAAAACTTCTATTGTCCTGTCTTGAGCCGTTTTGGTTTGCGAGTTTGCTTGATATCGTCGTTCCTGGTTCGAGAAACCGGTTCACGAACTTCATGATCCTATATCAGTAGTAAACAAAACTAAAAACTATCAAGATCCAAACCAAACAAAATGTGTTTGGATGGATTGAATCAAACGTAAAGAAAAAGAAACCTTGAAGGAAGACGAGGATTGTTTAGCGAGCTCGATTTGAACGGAGATGCTTGCTTTCGTTAAGTCCACTCCTGAATTTTCCAATGCTTCTCTCAGTGTTTTCACTAATCTGCTCCACAAACAAATTAAAAGGTTAATTAATAACTTTCATTTTTAAATGTTACACGATCAAAAGAGAGGATGGATTCTTAGTTTACCCTTGCGAGTAAACATTTGAAATACTGATGTTACCCTCAAGAACTTCCTCATCTTCTACTCCTTCTTCTTCTTCTTCTTTCAATGGCTGAGTTTGACTCCGAGAACTCGGGCTTGGCTCTACGGCCTCTGACGGTGCGACTCTTGTGTGGAACTGAGTTACAAGATTACCCGCAATCACGGGAGAGAAAATACTGTTGCTTTGAATTGACATTGGAAATGGAGCGGTCGTTGCGGTTGTTGGATGATCGATAGCAATGCCTTGTGCTGTTGCAAGTACCGAAACTGGAACGTTGTTCTTCTCTTCTTCCAATTTTGGAGCAAAAGCAACGGTTCCTTCAGGTACTAGCTGCTGATTGTTTCTTTGCTGTAATATAAATGGATAAAACAGATTAACATTACATTGTTTGTCGTCAGTTTCAAACCCGGGAAATAAAAGAATGAGGTATGGTCGGAATATTTGAGATTATATTTACCCAATTCAATAGCTTTGCAGGTTCGTGATTCCATCCTTGGTAAGAGGTCTCATACTTGTCTGCTTTCTCTTGTAAGAATTGGATGTACTCGATAACCTGTATGAAGTTTCAAAAGGAATTTTTTGGAGATCAGTAAAATATGAGATTGAATCTGTTACAGAAAACATGGCGAAAATATATTAGTTATACCTCTAGTAAGAAGGAGGCCTTGTCCCGCTTTTGGTCGCTGTTAGGTATTAGTTGTCTCAACATTTGAAATCTGCAGAGGGATCCATTAACAATGTTTGGTTAGTCTCTCCTCTCTGCTATACTCTATCTGTGAATACATATTCAAGACTTACCTATCATTGATCTTGCTCCTCCTTCGTTGTTCTGTAGCAGAATGTTTAGACCTAGGCGTGTTCAACTTTTGGTCGTTACTAGAGCCTCTCACATCTGCTTTTACCTTCAAATCCACTGTAAAGAACCAATCAATCAGATCTTAAGCTGTTACAGTTTGGAAAACGTAAAGCCAACATCCTAGAAAACACAAACCTCTATGGCTCTGGCTAGTCGAGGAGCTTTCTTTCTTCATGATAAAATCTTCTTCATCATCTAAATCATCTTCCTGTGAACTTCCTTTTGCTGACCTTATCATGTCCATGAAGCTCTGGCTCTTGAACCCAGACCCTCTGCATCGAAAATAAAACCTTAGTTGATCACCCTTTAAAGTTCATAGACTTCATAATAGAAAAAAGAGAAGTGATGAGACTGACTGAGAGGAAGAGCGAGAACTGAAACCACTCATATGGTTATTTGTCAAAGACTGGGACCGTCGTTCCACCACTGGCCATTGTCCCACAGTTGTTGCAACATCAACTATACATCAAAAAGAAAAAGAAAAAACTTGTTTCATCATTTCATGGTTCTACATACTTGCAAACTAATCTAATTAACATCACGATTCAGTTTTTCTTGTTACCTCTCATGTTTGCTCTCTCCCCAACACTATTATTCTCCTTCCTTGTCTGTCCCTTCTTCCCAGAAACAGATTCATCCCACAGAGTGAATCCACTAGCTGCAGCGGCATACGAGCTGCAATTAGAGTTTGAATTCTCGTCCACAATGTTTCTTTCATTACCACCACTTGCTTGTGCAGCAGCAGTGAACATCATCGGTGGTGACAACTCGGGCTTGGGAATTCTCTGATGATGATGATGGAAGTAAGGAATGGGGCTTATTGTGTAAGTCCCTATACCACCGGGAAGCACGTGCTGCAACGGTGGAGGCTGAGCAGGCGGTGGTGGCTTCTCGGCCGTGGTAGTGGTGGCGTCAATCCTACTTATCTCTTGTTTAGCACCAACACAATCTAACGGTTGTAGAAAATCATGGGTTTTCAAGTGACTACCTGCTCCATGTGCCATCAAAATTTCTATTATATACATAAATCTCTGGAAAGTATGTCCGTACATACGTATACAAAATTGTACTAACAATTAACAAAAGTTTGATACGTGTTTTCATATCTTATCAGGTAAACAAACAATAAAACGAAACAAAAACCAAGATACGAACAAACAACCAAACTTAGGGGAGCATGTTGATCAATATGTATTAAAATCGCATCTTCTTCTTCTAGCTAGTGCATATATATATATGTATGTAGGCATGCATCGACATCATGAGCATTCAAAGATATTGTATTTACAGGATTTATTCGAATGCAAGCTTTACGACATGTGTATCCCATCAACGGTCCCTTAATTAAGTGGGCTTAACAGAGTCGGGTCCATTAGGGCCCAGTTATATTTTGATCCATGGATTCGTCATAAAGTCAGACCAAGATGCACGCGCGCACAAGCGAAAAAAACGTGACGCCTTTAAGGGAATCTAAAAAGCAATTAAATAAAACGGGAAAAGGGTAAAACAGTAAATGAATTACCTTGAGAAGAAGGTGTTGGCTTCGGATCTGGTTGGACGGTTGAATGACTGCAGAGCGATAAAAAATCATGTGTTGGTTTTCTCCCTGTGGAAATTCTTCTTAAATCAAATTTAAAAACACCAAAAATATAATACTAATAATATAAAGATAATCCATTTTTAAGTCAAATCTTGTAGAAAACAAACTCTCTGTTTTTTATTATCTTCTTTAATAGTATAAATAAGAAAACTTGGTTATATCTGTTACCTTCGGTTTTGAAGGGACGAGGTTGAGGAAGCTCCATGAACAACAGCTTCGGTTCTTGAAATCTTTCTGTAATAATCTATGCGCGAGAATTATCACGATGCTTTTTCGGATAATTCTTCGCAAAATTGGCCTGAATTCGACGGAGTTTTGTAGCTTGTAGCTCAGATCTGTGACTTGTAGCAGCTAATT
>OVAQ01000865.1:0-21540 GCA_900406345.1 Erysimum cheiri | reverse complement strand
TAATGTGTTAGGACCTAGGAATTCTGAGGTGGCTGGTGTTGATGTTTTCCATGTGCAGGTGCTTGAAATGGTAAGTATAACTTGAGTTGAGTAATGCCCTGTGCTTTATTTCATTTGAATATCTGGGATGTGGAAGGTCCTTTTAGTATTGCATGTTCGTTCCAAGCACAAGCAGCAGAATAGAGAATTTGTACTGCATGATTTTNAAGGAAAGGGCGATATTTTTTTGCTGTTCTGAAGGCTAGTTAGAATAGATGTGTTGATTACTTTTGAGTTGTGTCAATCCGTTTTCTTGGAAATCAGCTTATTTGCCTAGTTTATCTATCAAAGTTAGTGGTTTTTCATCTTAGTCTTGTTACGAAAGTAAGCTGTTTTACTGCTGTTTTGTGCTTGATTGCGAATATTGCATGCTAAATGGATCCCATANGATCCCATAACCATGTGCCGTTCTTTGGATGCTTATTTTCATATAACCTCTCAAGCCGCTACTTCAGAACTCCTTTGTCATGTAAGACATCATTAGAACTATAGAGTTACTTGTTGGTTTCCATTTATCTGGTATCTATGGCAGTTGAAGAAAAGAGAGCCTCAGATTCTGAATCTCTGTTCGTGGGACTGGGACTTTGCTGGCTTTCTGATGCTACAATCTCTTTGATTCTGTAATAGATTTTAGATAAACTTTGTCGATACTTGCTTTCTTTTAATTTTGAATGAAGCGCCAGAAAACTTTTATAAAGGGAATGTAATGTTTAGTTTTGCTACTTATTTGCAACTGTTGTCTTTGTGCTTATTCACACCTGTTGGTTATCTTGTGTTTTGTGCCTAAACGCCAGTATGCTGCAACAAATTTTGCTTTCGAATTTACTAGCATTGACATTGATGATCTTGCATGTAAAGTACCCTCGTGTATAATTTGCATACAGGGGTACATGAAAATTCACTTTCTTGTAGAGAATATATCAAAGAACTTATAATTTAATATTGTGCTAGCTCTACTTGGCCTTTCTCGAGCTTGGCCCCGGTTTATTTCCCTTGACATTAGGAAGAGTTGTTGCTGTAATATTGATTCATGATGATGAATGCATTGGGTAACCCCCTCTAATTGAGGGAGGAGAAGCCCAAGCATTTGTTCTGACCGATTGAGGGTTTAGATATATGACAATAACGGTAATATCGTCGTGGAAATGCCTTCTAACGCCAGGATTGATCTCTTTTAGGTCTGAGTATCTCATCTCTCTTTTCTTTGCTGCTTCCTTCAATGCAGCTTTGAGTAGTCTCCTTGCTATTCCCTGTGAATGTGAAGGTATTAACAAATAATTCTTGTGTCAAACAGACAGGTAAGTAACTGATTGGATATGACCTAGGCATTGAACTTACTTGGCGTGGGGAACAATGTACAATATCAACAGCTTCCTCGTTGCTAAGATGCTCCCAAAGCCCATCTGAAGCAAGAATCAAAAACTCGTCTTCTGGGCTAAGCCGGGTAATGGTGACTGATGGATCTGCACTAAGGATTGGCTTGGTGAAATGTTCTTCTAGTCTGAATTTCGGCAGCAAAGGTTCTCTGTTGAACTCTGCTCTTTTGAGGTATGCGTCACCTATGGATCTTGTGACCTGGTTAAAGGTCATAATACAATTGCTAGTCAGTTTTTTTACATCCTTAAGCAAGATATAGCTTCGACAGATGATTTTCTAAAGCTTTCGTATGTCCTAGAAACTGATGAGACAAAACTCTGTGTAGGTTTTCAGATGTATTAATCATCATGTATGAATGTTTACCTGGATGACGCCTTTCACACGCCACAACCGGTGCTTCATCACAAGAATGTTAGGGTCATTAGGATGGATTGACCATAACTCTTGCCTCGCAGACTCTAGATTGGCATTGTGCTCTACAGATAACTGAAGAGCTCTCACTCCACCTCTCTCAGATCTACCCAACACAGCTCTGGAATCTCCAGCGTTTGCAATATACACCAATCCGTTGCATATCACTCCTGCCAAGCAACAAGACCCCGCTGATGCCATCTGTGGGTTCGTGGACCATTGCTTCTTCACTGTTTTGAGAAAATCTTTGTCTGTCTCTGCAAACGCTTTGCTGATCACCTGCTCTGAAATCTCCCTATCCTCAGAGGCAAACTCTGTTCATGTGAGACATAAGAGTTAGTATGCCTGACATATTCAAGAATGCGGAAATAAAGAATGAGAAAGGTGGTGTCTTACTCTTTAACTTGGGGAAGATATTGTCTGCAATGAATCTGGAAGCCTCTGGACCTCCATGGCCATCGTAGACTCCAACAAACGTGCCTTGAACTGTTGGATTGTTGAATGTCAGTGGCCCTGATTCGATCTGGCACTGATCCTCCATCACACTGTTGGCTTGGATCATTGCCATCGAAAACTCTCCAAAGGTGTGAAGGCCAATATCTTTATACCATGTCAAGCCATCAATCTTTGTGGGATTGATCTTACTTCTCTCCATACCGGCACCTATTCTCCAACAAGGTTTAACCATCTTCCCAGGTATGTAATCTTTGAGCAATATCGTAATATAGACAGATAAGACTATAGAGTTTAAAATGATGGAAGAAGGATAACAAGTAGTAGCAGTGTTGTTTGTGAATTATGAGTTTCAAGTTTAAGGAAGAGACCATATATATATAGCCGTGGAAGCCCTAATGTAAGTACAGAAGGTGTTGGATTCCAGGGGAAGAGGCCAAAAAGGTATGGGTCAAAATAACTGAAAAATTAAATGATTCTGAGAGTTAAGACAAGAGGGCAGTAGTTTAAAGTGGATATTCAGAGATTCTCTTCTTTACTGTTCGATGATGATTCCCTGTCTTAGTAGGGTTAAGTAAAAGCTGTCATATTCTATTCTACCTTATGCTCTATTTATATCATCATGTATTATTTTTCCTTTAAAAGTCTCTCCTTTCTTAGAGGTTAATCTTGAAACTTAGGAAGCAAGAATTTTCACAGCCAAGAGAGTCATTTGGTTATATCTTTTGAAAACTATGGTTCGAGTCACAATAGGACTAAAGGAAAAGAATAGGATCAGGGTTAATGGATAAAAGATATGATTTATGACTTCTTAGTAGTAACATCTCATGTAAATGTCTGTTTTAACAATGGTTGTGTGCTTTAGTGTCTTTATATCTCATCTTGTAAATTTGTTTTTTGGTTTTTGTGTATTGCAAATTGGTAATTTGTGGGAAGAAAATGGATAGAAAAGGAAAGGTCATAGGATGCATGTGTGGGCGTGGGTTTTTGGAGCATTGAACTTGGAACCATTTAAGATTTGAGAGCTGAGAAAGACTTAAGAGAGAGGAGAGAAGACATTTGTGGGGCGACTGAGGAACACTCTTAGCTGTCTTAACCCCTACAAGTTTTGCCCTTTTTCTGAGTCTCTTGTCGTATTTTTTACTCTTTTTTTCTTTAATGTTATCAAAACCTCATCTCTTACTTGTGAGATTTAGATCGAAATCATATCATGGATTATGGGGTTGAAATGAATTTCCAAAGAGGATGGATCTTTTTGGTATTTTTCCTAACTTCCATTTTGCATGACCCTCATTGGCCTCCTTCCTCTGTCTCTCCTCGTTTTCTGTTCATAAGGATCCACAGATTGATGTTACGGTAGAGAGTACCACTGTCGTCTGTTGATAGACCAATTTCATTTAAGGACATGTTCAAATTTCTATATTGTCTAATACAAGTGTCGAAGTTAGATTGAGTTTTCGTTTTTCATCCTCTATATCTTTTTGTTGTGCTTCGAAATTAAGAATTCAACAAGTGGGTTACACAACTTCCACTTGGTTTTGTTTTTAAATGTTATAATTTTTTGAGACACAAAAATGTTAGGGTGCCTAATTCCATCTTTTAAAACAAGAATTAAAGAAAAACACAAAAGAGATTTTAGGTTTAACTATTTGATTTATCGGATTCACTTCTACTTTTTTTTTTTTTTTTTTATAAAAAGATTCACTTCTACTTGGTTATCAATTTTGTTAAACAGACTCTCACGCATTTCATTGCTGATAATTGATTTTAGCATATGACGATACCACTAGTTCGATAAGGCCAATCTCATCAATTGGTGTCGGCTAGATCGTGTGACTTGACGCATAATTTGTAAAAAAGTTTGATACTATAGATCTAAGGTCAAATCAAAGAGTAAGAAAATCACGTGTAGATAGTCTAATACAAATAGAAAGAATGGTCCAGGTACATTTTCTCTTAGCATATCAAATAACTTTCATATATGGACCGATTAAATATTGAACCATTTTGTTAGAAACACATGTGGCGGCCTTAGAACGTATTGAAGGGTCCTTGAATGCACCATTACAGTACAGTGTATTTTCATGTGCTCTCTATCCTCAATTAATTTCTTATCTTCGTACGAAAATTTTCAGTCTCGTTTTGATTTAACAAGATAAGGAAAAAAATGAAGAATATATATAAATTATAGAAAATAAAACAAGTTCATATATTAAAGAGAAAATAAAGAGTTGTGGTGACAGTTGGGCCATTGATGCACTGTGTACTGTTTTGTCTTTTGGTTGAGGGAGCATGGATGTCAGTCTATATCTCTTTAGCTTCTTACCTCTACCTCTTACTTAGCTTTGTTTTCTATTGTATTAATTGTTTAATATTTAGCGTACCATTGCTATTATTCAACATTAATTAACTTACTTCACGTTAATAACTTTAGTTTTTGTATAATAATGTTCATATTTCGTATCCAGTAAATTTTATTTAATTATTAAGGTTTGATCTTCGATAGAATGTGCAACTCGGTATTGTATCACTCTATAATCTGAAAGTTATAATGTTTTGGTTTGTCTTGGTATCTTGATATAGAGAAACAATATCAAACTAAATCGAATTAAAATTAGGAAAACTAGATAAAATTTTAAAATTGGATCGATCTTTTTTTTTCCGGCTCTAATGAATTCAGTAAAAGTGCAATATGAGTATCCCAATATATCAAGAGACACATGTACGTACAATTCATTTACTATTACTATTTTCTAAGTACATATTACTAGTAAATAAATAAAATACAAAACTTGAATTATAAAACTTGATCTTGTTTTCATTTATATATGTACAAAAACTTGATTACAAAACATGCAGGACCATAAAGTAACATATTATTATTTTCTAATTATAAAACTTGATTTTATTTACATTGATGTTCAAAAACTTTAAATATCAATGAATATGAATAAGCTATTAGGTATACAACATATATAGCTCGAGTGATCAATTACGGAGTTACTTCAATTTCTGCGATATCCATGGAATCGCTTCTACAAAAAAATTACATTGCATGCATCGATGCAAATTTAAGACAGTATCGTTAAAAAGGAAAAAAAAAAAAATCATATTCGTACCCCGTTGGATGTCTATCAATTACATTAAGAATCATTAGGTTTCTACTAAAATCATCAATTTTAATAAGAAAACTGAATGCACTCGCATCGATACTGTCTCTGATTTTGTAAACCTTTTCTGATGATATCTATTTAATTTGGAGTATAATATAAACGAGCATTTAAGTACATCTCACCTTTCGAGAAACCTAGGTTACAAGTAAACTGAACCTACCTTTCGAAAAGCGAATCTTAAACGCTAATTATATGTGATTAATCGTACCAACATATAAGAAAACAGATCCAGTTTAGTCTACGCACACTAACCTTTTTCTTTAAATTTGATTGATCACAAATAAGAAAATGAATAAAAGTGGAGACGTGGGCACGTAGAGAAGATGAGAGTAAATAGAATGCATGGCATGCAGGAAACATGAGACAGACATCGTGAAGGTCCCATATTGTCTGGTCGAACCAAAGCTTGACATATTATCACAACACTATCTATCTAGTAACTAGTGTTCTTCGTATTGTCGTAGTACTTTACTATCTCCTCATATTACAATTAATTAACTAAAATTTTATATAGTATTAGTTTTCTCTTTTGTTATCTAGCTGCAATTGTATCTGGACGTACTATTATCACTTAAATTTCGTACCTTTTTATTATATTTATCATCTCATCTGGCAACTTACTAGTATCCATCATCATCGTTTTCTGCAATTTTTAAAATATTTTTATGTACATTTCATTATTACATAAGAATCTTTAGCTCCGCCCTATATAACCTCTGCACAAATTTTTTATGTATATATAAATGAGATATCTTTTTAAAAAAAAATTAAGCTACTTGAAACTTGTGGATTTGAGGATAAATCCACACGCCAATGTTGGAACTCTACTTCTAATTACTTCTAATGTAGGAAAAGAGAGAAATTATCGAATCCACTGTCAAAAAATGCATACAGATCAAATTAAAGGAAAAGCTCCCTACGTCGAAAAATTGATATGTTGATCAGAAACCGCTTATCGTCACTTCGATGGGGACACATGTTACGCAAAACTGTGGTGTAATTGAACAACGTCCCTCTTTTAGCTTCTCTTGATCACAAAGCATTTTTGTGGTACAATCGTTCGAAATCCTAAATTGTATTTTAACAGGCCTTTACTTTTTTTATAATCTATAGTTCTATAATTTTATCGATGTTTGTGACTTTGTGTGGGTTCAACTACTAGTGTATGTCGCTAATCGAAATTTTATCTTATCTTTTATTTTTCTTTGATGACTTTTCACGAAGGAATAGATGCACATGACTTTGATCAACTCTATTTAATTGGTTCATCAAACTGAATAGTGAATTCTATTGACGGCTAAAAGAAAAGATATTTTCGTTATTTTATCGTATTTATCAGTCGGGTTTCTTTTTGTCATATTATTTTGAAAACCGTTATTACAAAATATTACTCTAATATAACAATAACAATTGGCGCATCCTGCATGAGAAGCATCGAAACAAAATGCTCCGAACTTAAAAGACAACAAACTTCCCACAAAACAAAATCATCAAACTTGAATAGTTGAATAGTTGTGTAAGGCCCACATATGGAAAGCTCGAATATATAGGCCCATTAGCCCATTAGTCCACATATGGAAGCCTTCCCTTACTCAATCATCGAATCGATGATTGATGATTTTAGGTCAACGTTCGGACTTCGGCGTATGAGTGGTGATCGGATAGCTAGTGTTTGTAGGCTCCGTGCTCGTGCATCGAACTACTTACCACCTATCATTTTCAGTTGATTCACGGGCGATGTGGTTAGGGTTTAGGGTTAGGGTTTAGCATTAGGGTTTAGGGTTAGGGTAAGGGTTAGGGTTTAGCATTAGGGTTAATGCTTAGGGTTAGGGAAGGTTTAGGGTTTAGGATTAGAGTTTAGGGTTAGGGTTAGGGTTAGGGTTAGGGTTAGAGTAAGGGGGTTAGGGTTTAAGGTTAAGATTAGGGTTTAGGTTTAGGGTTAGTTTTAGATTTAGGGTTTAGAGAATCTCAAAAAACGTGTTAGATGATACTATTCATACCGGGAATCTTGAAAAATATGCCAGATAAATTAAGTAGTTGCAAAGTATTATTTTCGGTTTGGTTTATTAATCTAATTTAGCTTAGTTATTTTTGGAAGCTAGAAGGGGTTATATCAATCTAGTTTGGTTTGGTTATTTTTGGAAGCTAGAAGGGATTATCAATCTAGTTTGGTTTTGTTATTCTTGTTTCTATTCTAGTTAAATATTTTTAGTTTAGTTAATTTGCACAAAACTAATTAAATTTATGATCGGATCCGGGGCCCTAACTAGATCTGGGGCCCTAACTAGAAGGTATTGTTGAGTTGACACTGTTACGAGAGAAGTCGTGGACACAAAAATCGGCGCTTGTTTTCTTTTCGACATTGCATCATTTGATAACCAAGTGTTTCAACTAACTAGGTGTTGCGACTAAAGTGTTTCGACTATATCCAAGTGCTTCAACTAAGTTTCAACTAAAGTGTTTTGAAAACCAAGTGTTAATGTTTCGACTATATATAGTTGCTAAGTTTTTGGGCAAATACAACTAAAGTGTCGACTAAGTTTCAACTAAAGAAACAAGGACGAGGTGCGCGGCTAAAGTGTTTCGACTATTCTTAGATTTCGACTATAATATGTGCGTGGAATATTTTGACTAAAGTGCTTCGACTAAGTTTCAACTAAAGAAACAAGTACTAGGAACGCTAAGTTTTTTTTCTACTAGAATGTCCGTGGCCTACATTCGGCTAAGTGTTTCGACTACAACATCCCACTTCTTAGAGTAGAACATTTTGACTAGAGTTGCTAAACTAGTTTGATTCAACTAAAGCTTGCTAAGTTATTTTGACTAAAATGTGGATTGGACTAAAATTTGACTAGGTGTTTCGACTAAGCTCGATTAAAGTGTTTAGACTAAAAGTTTCAACTACACAAGTTTTTATAAATGACTTAAAGTGAGTTTTTAGCTAAACGTTTTTTACAACCAAGTGTTGGTGCACGCCACTAATTATTGGCATCCATAAAACAAATATCATTATCACACACTCTTCTTCTTATTGGAAAGCATTGAAAAACAAACCTTGATTCTCTCATGTTTGGATCTGGAACTTGCTGCTCTGTTCGTGGAAAGCTCTGTTCAGAAATCACCTTGTTGCATACACAAAAACAAAAAAAGAAGCTCATTATCTATTTTAACTAATAATATAAATTTATCAAAGATGAGAGACTCGTATAAAACAGTCGTCACTGTAATAATCACTTTGCATACACAAAACAAAAGAATCTCACTATCAATTTTTTTTCTATTAATAATATAAGTTTATCAAAGAACAATCAAAGATGAGAGACTCATACTAATATTGTCACTGTGATCAATTTAACTTGGAAACCCAAATGTTCTTTTTCTTTCAAAACGAAACAAAGCATCAACAAGTATAGCAGATATATTAGAATCAAAATCAGCATGGGTCAAACAAAGGCAAAATTCGGAGACAGGAGAAGAATAATCCGTGTAAATAAACCCTAAAAATGCAGCTAGCTAGAAACTGAAGTCGAGCTACACAAAAGCCATGTTCAGATATGGACGCAATCGTGATTATTAAAAGCCTAAATTTAGAATAAAAGACGTCAAATTAAACGAAGAGGAAAACTGAGAGAAAAGATTTTAAAAAGTATCCTTTTTGAAGACTGGAAAATCAAAAATATATTAAATAAAACCTTGAATCAACGCGAACCACCAACGATTGGGCTGAGGTGAAAGACACATAAACGACGACAAGAGAGGAGTAAACATCTAACCACTCATAGGTGGGCCAGTGGTGGTAGGAAGAATTTCGGGCTGAGGGTGAAATTCCCAATAATCCCGGGTTCGAATCTCCACGGCTGCAAACACCTTAAGTGGNCAAAAAAAAAAAAAAAAAAAAAAAAACATCTTTGGATTTATAATTGTGGATTCATGAGGTTAGTAACGTGTGTTAAGGCTTGTGTGTATATATATAGAAATAGACAAGTTTCTCGACCGTTGGAGAAAATCAGAAAAATCATCAACGGCTATTTTTTTAATTTCTTGACTAGTCACGTCATAAGTTACCGTTGTGAAATCTTCAACGGCTAACTCACCGAACCGACAAGATTAACCCTATCCGCGACACGTGTACACCAAGCTACGTAAAGCCTTTATATTTGTCGGCCTTTCTCAAGGTCGGCCCAACCCATCCAAATTGGTCATAATCAAAGTTTAAAATAGTCTCTAATTAATCTGTTTGGTAAAAATACCTTGTAAAATCTTAATACGTTTGGCATGGTCCACATATAAAGTTTTCAATTTCTTTAGTTTTTTTTTGCCAAGATACCTAACGAAATAAAAAGGGCTATAATAACACAAAAGAGACTGTACAAAAAAAAAATTATTAGCATCTGTGTTTCTTAGTATTCGATGTTATAACATAAATGCTTATAACTATTCACAAAGTCCCTAATTTTGAAAATCGACTATAATATAATCATTGGCACATCCATGAGAAGCCCAACAAAATGCCCGGAACTTAAAGGACAGCAAACTTCTTACAAAATCATCAAACTTGAATAAGTTGTGTAAGGCGGCCCACATGTGGAAAGATCGAATATATAGGCCCATTAGTCCATTTTAAGATTTGGAGAAGCCTCTCTTACACTGCTTAAAACATGAGCGAGCAACGGAAAATCATCAATGGAATATTGAAAACAAATGTTGTACGCTTATTGTTTTGGTATTATATTCGAGGAAAAATTACAATCCGATATTCGCTTTTTCGAGCTACTTCTTCCCACCTTTTTTGTTGTCGTCTTTTTATTTTACATCATCAATGGACTATAGAATAGGGAAAAAATAAATTAACTCTATGCGATCGAAACCAATGCTAATACATGAAACAGTTAAATTTGTTTTTTTTTAACTGTCAATTTCATCTCTTACAATAAATTATACGAAATTCATCGTGCTATTGACTTATTTAATCAAAAAAATAAGTCCTCCTGAGTTTATATAACCACATGTGTCTTTTTATCAAAAGAAAAACTATCCAAAATTCTAAATATCAAAACCGTCCAAACATTTCTATTTTGTAACAGTAGTTAATATTCTTTCTACATAGATATTTAGATAACGATGTAAACGCTTCTTACACATGTACGCATCACCGCAAGCTAAGATCACGCCACGTATAACTCGCCGGTCTTGACGAGGATCTCCCACAGCCGTTGGATCTCCGAGAAGACATCGTCGGTGGGAAGTTGAAACCTGCAGAAAGGACACGTGTTCTTCTTGCTTAGCCATGGCAATATACACTTCCAATGAAACAAATGCTGACATGGCATTTCACAAACATCTCTTCCTTCACTCATCTCTTCCTTGCATATCACGCATTCTACTTCTCCGGCGTTAAAAACCTCGACCGCTCGTAACGCCACCACAGCCGCTCTAGCCGCCGGAACTTCATAGCCTTCTTTATGATCTCCTCGACGTACATGGTTGTAGCCTTCCATTATGTCGACGAATCTTTTGCATCTAACTAAGGTTTCTATGTAAGGCATCAAGATTCCGGCATCGCAAATCCATAGACCGGAGATGTTATTTAACATGGTATCAGAGCACAGATTACCGAGAATTTCCCGCCAGTTATCAGGGGAAGCTTCTAGAACATCTGGATGAAGCTGGTGGGTTTCGCAGAGAAAGAGGAGGAGGACCACCGCGTCGAGGTCCCGGAGCTTCATGGCCACGGCGGAGGAGGAGGAGAGAGATTGGTGTTTACGATGGATGAGAAGAGGGTGGAGGAGAGAGAGGAGATGGTTGGCGATGAGGTGAGTTTTGTCAGGAAGAGATAGAGAGAGGAGGTGGCGGAGAGTGAGGGAGAAAAGGGTCGGAGAGGAGAGGACGGCGGAAAGGCGGCGGCGATGGTGATGGGAGAGAGAGAGAATGGAGTGAGTGAGATTTGTGAGGTGTGAAGGAGAAAGAGTAGAGAGTGACATCATGATGATTGTGGTGTTTTCTTCCTCCATATTGGATCTTGTGTGTGCTTCGTTTCTCACTTCTCTTGACACTTTCACTTTTTTGATGAATCTTTGCTTATATACATGTATCAAGTCATTAGGAATTTGGTGGAAGTAATAATAAAATATTGTGATTTTTCTATTAGGGAAAAAACCAAAGGGTGTGGTACAAAAGAGATAGTTGTCGGCTTCGCTTGTTTGGGTTTTGATTTAATTGATAGATGTAAAAATAGGATTGGAGAATAAGGGTGAAGAAGCAATGAATGGAGAAGAGTTGGCAACACTTTAGCAACTGTTGGTGACAGACATAATTTGCTTGCAAACTTTATGCAATTTAAAAGTGTTTCATTAGACTTTTACTAAATCTTGGAAATATTAATAATCGTTCGACGTTTGTTAATGTTACTAGCTCCACAATCTAAACCGAACTTTAGAACACATAGCATAAACCGACTATAGTTTTATTTACCAAAATTCGTCAGGAGTTTGATCATGTGAAGCTAGTTAGTGGGACCAGACAAGAGACTGTGGAGTAGAGTAAGAATTTGGCTAGGCATGTTTATATAAATCTACTTGTCCATATGGAATTTGTCTAGATTCACAACACAAATCACACAAAGCACAAACCCAAAATCCCATCATTCATACCTAATGATCAGATAAGATTATTTACCAAACTCATGTTGTTGTTTAGGACAAATAGATCTTTCCCTTATTAGTAGTGTATATGACCAAACAAGAGCAAACAAGAGGAAGCTTGTCAAAAGTCAAAACTATATAAGATATCAAGAGCAAAAGGTTTGGCCAAATCCATTGCTTCTTCTACTTTTTAACTGTTGTATTCAAGAAACAGTGTCGAAAGATTAATAATTCACATGACCACACCATTCTATAACTCTAGTCTCTATGCATTTGTCCCGGTATGCTGTCCATACTTTCACAAACTCTCATGTCTCCCAAATCCCTAAACAAGATTACTATGGACATCAAAAAGTCTTCAAAGACTATTTTGACATTATTACCCCTCACTCAAAAAAAAAATAAGCTCACCGATTTGATTGATCCATAGCTCATCATGATCCTACTAGAGGAATTTGGCAATTGAGTTTATTGAACCTTACTTAAGATGTGACCAACAATCAAATACACCAACCATAAGAACATCTTGATTATAAGGACTTACAGTTTCCATAGTCATAAAATCTACAAATTTAATAATGCATCAAATCTTCTACACACCTTATGGAACTCATGAAGAAAGATCGAATACCGTGCGAACTCAGAAGATATGATAGCAAGATGCTTCAATTACAAGTAAAGATGACCCACTAGAGAAAAGCAAGTGAACAATTAAAAACTCATAATATTATTCTACTGTGCTCGATTTCTATGTCACTAGTGAAGAGTGTGCCCCACCAAGCCCTTACAGTACAAAGTTATTCACTTTCTAAAAGCAAGACGGATCACTTCACCACATGGGCATCCAAAGATATCATCAGCTTTAGCCAAAATACAAGAAAGAAAAAAGACCACATAGTTAACAATTTAACATCTGCTTATCTGAGACTTCTGCTGCTATTTAGACACCAATATTTGTTATTCATGAACTTCAAACTGAACCAGGGAAGATACACAACAACAGTATTTTTCAGTATCATGGAGTTTGCATGTAGAAACTTTTGAAAATCAAATCGACCTAGAACATCCCAATAAGAAAGATATGAAAATATGCTTTGGATCTCTTACCATTGGAATACACCACGAGAATGGAATGGGAACTAAGAAATTACTGCAGAACTTGCAAAGTGATTCGTTGGTTGAGAAGGAAGTTCCTGTTCTTTGTAATGTATGCGTTCATTGCCTGGGTCTGTGATGTGAAACGCACCAACGCCACCCTCCTGGAAGTTCCGAGTCCTTGACTGCATGGTAAAAGAAGGCATTGAAATAGTTTCATGTCCTTATTTTATCAGTATTGAGAAATTACTGCACCACACGATTATAGAGCACAAAGATCTTGAGATATGATGTGTTAAACGAGATGGCAAGATGTCACATGTTGAACTCATGAGAATACAAAAGTATGTATGACAGTCCGGAGTTAGGTGCTATTGCTCCTCTTATTATTCCAGTAGATAATGATTATTGTAATTGATTTGTCAAACAAGAGAGCACTGAGTTTTCAAGACTGCAAGTCCAACTAACGGCTAATCAAATGCAGATCAAGCAAAAGCCAAAACAGAGTACTAAAAACATAAGAATTAGTAAACCAATAATTACTCACACTGTGAGGAACTGGATGGATCCAGGATAATAGAGACAGCCAGATAAGAACCTATCTATGTCATCTATAATCGCATTCACCGGAAGCCCATGTAGTGCAACCTAAACAATATAAAATCTCATCAAATATTAATTGATACCAATCACAATCTATCAGACTGTTGTATCTCGATAATACAATAAGATATCACAGAGAATATAGCTTACCACTTTCCCCTCATAAGGAACAATGGGATCCCACTGAGAACGAACAGCCTAATCATCCACAAGATATCAGCCCCGGATTAATAGTCATCTATCATATGAGGACTTTCTATGGAGTTTAATTAGTTTGTAAAAGGATTACCCTTTCTAATCTATATAGCTTTCCTTTCTTCGCGATATTCCGCAGTGCTCTATCATACGCAGAAAGGGAAGGGAACTGCACAAAACTGATATACCAACATTGTCGAGAAAGATAAAGGATTGAAATTCGTTAGTTTGGAATCAAATTTTCCACTTTAAAATAAAACTTGTAACAATCCTGAGAACTAATAAAGCTTAACACTTACACTGCCGCAGGAGTTAAGTTTCCACCACGGGGATAGTTGAATTTGAGATCATCAGGTGTCACATTGCAGCCCTCGAGTACGTTCATAATATCAGTTTTCAGAGATTGTTTTGAAAAGCCTGAAAATTTCCCATAAAACCTCCCTGGGAAAACAAATACAAAAAACACGATCAAGATCTAGGAAACACGAGAGACTTGGAAGGAAAAAGGAAAAAACCTTCTCCCGGAGAACCTTCCGGAGACGGTGGTAACGGAGAGGAAGGAGGCTGCTCCGTGGCGGTAGATAGGCATTTCCTCCACTCCTGAAGAAACGGAATAGAGCTTCGACTAATTTCCGGATTCGATTGGCGGAGACACAAGCTCGATCTGATTGCGCTACGAATGACACTCATTTCTCACCGGAAAATGTTTAGGGTTTTTCTCTACGGAGAGAGTCTCAGTGACGATGCCCAACACGATGAGATTCGAAATTACATTAAGCCGACTAAAACGACAGCGTTTTAATTCACATACTTAAAAAATTCAATACCTCAAATAATAATTAAAAACAAGCCCAGGCCCATACTTTCGTATATCAGCACGGTCCATATTACATTAGAAGATTAATGGAGTAACAATAAGAAAGAAGAAAAAAAAAAAATGGAGTAACAATATTAAACCTTGTATAATTTCAATGTTATTTAGGCATATCAAAAGGACTTTCGCCTTCGTAATTTCCCGAAGGTGAATACTCACAAACCACTAGGAATCCACCGTTGTTATCGCATTTTGTACGTGCGCATCCAACGGCTGTGGTTGTACGCCAAATGATCTGTGTATAATGACCGCACATCTCACCAGACTTACAAGTATTAGTCATCCGATCATAGTTTAAACTTTCATCCACCCATTTAGCAACAACTCTTTTCGGCGACCAGTTCTCATTCCTTTGGTACCAGAAAATATTCTCTCCGTAGGGCCCACCTGAATGGGTCATTTTACAATCCGATTTACGTTGTTTGGCCCAATTAGATGCGAAACGGGCCAATCCTTTATCCCAAGTGAGACTCAACGCGCCTGAAGCTCCACGCGCTGCGTTGTGAGCGAGTAAGAACTCTGCCGATTGCCTATTCCTCCTTATACGTGCAGCGGCGGCTCCGGTGCCAGGCAAGAAAGTTCCGGCGGCAGAGGGAATTAGAAGGAGGAGAAGAAAAGAGGAGATGGAGAGACAAAACGGATGATATAACAAAGACGACGGCATCTCTCTTCGTCGTCGTCGTCTTAGTGTCTCTCATTCTCAAATCTCTCTTGTTTCTTAGGTTTTGTTTTTACTTTTGAAAACACATTCATTATTCGGTTAGTGATTTGCCATTTTCTGACAAGCTTTGACAGATTGTGTCTCTTCTGTTCGTTTTCAGTTTTTTTATTTGTTTTTTTTCTTAATTTGTTGAAAAGTAAACAGCCATACGTAACAAAACAAATGTAAGCCGACTTTGTTCCTTTTGATCAAAAATAATATTCAAACTTTTAAACATGATAAAAAACCTTAGAAATATATTCAATCAGTATTTTATGGAATTTTGAAATGTTTTAATGTACCTAAAATATAACTTCGGGTAAATTGTATACGAACGTTACAAGTTTGGTGTGCATTGAATATACAATTGAAGAGGGAGAGTGTTTAGAGGGTGCGCGTGAGAAGCATGTGGATCTCTGTCCCTCTTTTTTCTCTCAAGCTTTCTCTTCTTCTTCCTCTGTTTCATTCTTAGAAGAAGAAAAAAAAAAGAGAGAACCAAACCGGACAGAGATGCCGATTCGGAAACCGTTGATCTGGAGAAATCTTCTTTTCTGGTACATTATCTACATGTGGATTCCAGGTAATATTATATTACACAACTAATTTCCCCAGGAAACAAAACAGCTTATTTCGTTAACCAAATTTTCAAAGATAATCGATCTCTTCATGATGATTTTTGTTTCCATAGATCGATTTGCATGAGGAATAGAAAAAAAGAAAAAGAAAAAAAGATTCAATAAATTTCAATTTAATCGGGAATTTTCTGTAAAGTAAAAATTAAAAACGTCGACAGCAGGATTCGAACCTGCGCGGGCAAAGCCCAATTGATTTCGAGTCAATCTCCTTAACCACTCGGACATATCGACTTGTTGTATAGTTATCGAAATAAATAATAAATATCCGTTTATCACCAAAATTCCAGGACTTGTAAAAGCGCAGTTTATCACACTTAACTCTATTGAGATATTCACAAAGCACGACTGGTTCAAGCTCAAACACACAGTCTACTTTCAGTGCAAAGGAGAGAACAAAACTGTTCTTCCAGATGTTACCAAACCCGGTGTCTTGTACACTTTCCGCGGTCAAGAATCATGGCAGGCTCGTCCCAAATCTCTTTTACATCCGTTTATTACTACAATCTATTAATAAGAATAAAGATTGTTACAAACATCTATGTTTCTTCTATTTATTGATCGTTACAGCCTATGACTGAAATCGGTGGCGAAAAGTGTAAGCGATGCGGAATCTATGAGCAAGGCAGCCTCGTTTCAGACAAAGAGTTTGATGAATGGGAAGTTTGTCCCTCTGATTTCTCTGCTAGCCAAATCTATATGCACTTTAAAGAAAAGGAGATGAATGCTACTTTTGTCTGCCACGGTTGCGCAAAGCTCGACTCCGGTGAGTAAAACTAATTTCCGCATTTGTGTTTCCTGTCAAAAGAAACAAAAAGAAATGATGATCGGAGGTAACATATATGAATTGAATGCAATAATGTGTGTAGTATCTTCTAAAGCAATGACGGGTTCTAGTACACAAGAGGAAGGAAATAACGGGATAACAGTCACGATAGCAATCGTAGCAGGCGTATTATGTGCAACTCTTGTTGTGGTTGGAGGAGTTTTTATGTTCAAGCACTCGCAAAGGATGAAGAAGCAGCGAGATCAAGCTAGGTTTATGCAGCTATTCGAGGAAAATGATGAAGCTGAAGATGAACTTGGACTTGAACCTGTGATATGATACGGTATTGAGCAAGTTCGTCCAAGATTATTTGAACAGAGAATTTTGGTGTTTCACAAATTTTGCAGCTTATATTAGAGGAGAGGATTGACAGTAGGAAATCTTAGTTTTTGGCCTTCTGGTTTTTGGTATTTGCTTCTGTTTCCCATATTTTAGAAATCAGTCAAACTAGTCCCAAAAAGTTTCAACACGATAAGGCTATTATTATACACATTCTATTCCACAAATGCATTGAGAGAACTTTAAGGTATGTATTACCAAGAAAAGAACTGAATCAGTACCTGCCTTCGAGTTCATCTGACTATTAACTCGAGCTCGGACTAGTTCTGATGGCACGGTTGAAGTTATCCAATTCTTTAGAATCAGGGCCATAAATCGTCTTAATGGTGTCAATGCAGCAGCTGCAATGTAAAAAAGACATCAAACAGTGTTTTCTCACATCTGTCTTCCACATTGTTCTATTCCCATCTAGAAAATGAGTTTGCAAGATCATCCAGTCATGTTAGCAAGTTGATATTAGCTGAATCCCCTAATTAAGATTTAAATACACGTTTGATATAGCTCCAAATACTGTGAGTGTAAGAGCTTGAGAAAAGGGAATCACTGATGTTACCTGATAGCTTCCTTGTTGAATTTCTTTTCTTCAATCCCGTAGAGTGACTTGAAAACTTGGGGCTCAACCCGACAAAAATATGGACGATCTGAACTCAGAAAACGTTAAAAAAAGGAGATTTTGGGTACAAATTGTTCAGCATATAAAGTTTCAGTCCTTAATCAGATGTATTAGAGAGACCAATTTGATAGCTAATAATGTACCAGAATAAATTGAACATTTGCGTGTAGCTTTGTTGTAGTTTATGCACCAACCATCATCTCCGATCATGCTTCGATACAGCTGTGGATTAAGCATAAGATATATTAACGTCAAAAGCAAAGAGACATGAATACCCAAAGAGGAATTTTGTCGAACAAGTGGTGGGCACCTCAACATCGTCAGGGTCGTCGAAGATTTCGTCAGGAGTGGCGAAAGCGAAGTCCTTTGCAAGCTTACAGCAAGCTCCACAACCTTCGACGCACTGCCACGTCAATTCATTGGTTGTTCTGCCGGAGAAACCGCTCGTCGACGTCGTCGTTGGCCGCTTATTCTCCGGCTTGGCTTTCTTAGCTTTAGGTTGTGAAACTTGGGACCGCCTCGTGGCAGAGATAATCGTGGTGCTCATTGGTGTCGCCGATAACGCAATAGAAAGAAACATTTTTGACGCGCAATCAAAAACAGAGAGTGTCTCTGTTCCCTTTGGATAACAAGCCAATTTGTGAAGAGGCATCCATTTCAAACGCAAACCTTTCTTTCTGCGTTCTCAAGCGTTTTGCGTTCTAAAGCGTTTTGAACGCATAGACCATCAATTGACTAATTAAATACTTTCCCGGTTAATGGTCTATACCAAGTCTTATTCCGGTTAAGGAAGCATCAAGAAATGAGAAGCATAAAACCACCTTGTTAACCGTTGACATTGTTATCTCTATTAACATCGTATGATCGTAATACAATCAAAGTCTCAAACATTAAAAAAAAAATTGTTAAAAAATATATATATATATATATATTTATTTATTTAACTGTAGTATTCTAATATTTATACAATTAACTTTGTAATTACAATAGACAACCTTCAACCTTGAAGCATTAGATCAGCCAGTAGAGAGAATTTCCCCATGTCTTCAAACAAAAGCCTGGCTTGAAATAGAGCATTTCAAAGAACACAACTAGATGGAAGAATCAACAGAGAAAACAAAGTTTGTTCCCAATTCGTTTTTTTTCTTACCCATGCAACTAGATTCTATTCTCCGGTTGATAATGAATAGTCTATCGCTTTCCTACCAGTTATAATCTCCAAAAAAACCACCCCGAAGCTATAGACGCTTGAATTTGATAATCCAAATGTATCCTCGCTCTTTTTTAAAACAAATATTTGGTCTATTTACACTTATTTTTTCATTTCGTTCAAAAGTTCCGATGATTTATCATTATTTGGTTAACTTTTTATTTCATATTTTCGTGTTATTTTGGTACATTTACTGATTTGTTTTTGTCATTGTGCTCATTTTTAATATACTTGTCTTCATAAAATTTAATATATTAAATTTTATTTTTTCAAGAAATCTAATAAAATGTCTATCACTATTAATTGATGTACTATGTAGATTATAATATATTTACAGTTGTATTTTATATTTATAGTCTCCAGATTAGCCATCTTTGACTCTGCAATTACAATTATTGCCTCCATAAACTTCCTATCCGCTAGAAGTTCAGGCGAAGCAAGAAATTCTAAAGCACTTCTGGCGTTTTTCAAAGCTTTCTGGTAAAACGTAAAGGACCCACATTGCTCGGCCAAATTGAAAAGTTTTGCCTTTGCCGAAAACACTGGAATGTGATCAATGCTCGAGAAACATTCAAGAGAACCCAACAAAAATGCGACTTTGAAGTCACTGTTTCTTGATTTTATCCCTAGGTGATCGACCATTTGCTTCTTGTCCCCTTGGACAGAAGACAACAATTCTTGCTTTCGGAGGGAAACTTAAACTTAGAAAGGAGACGCGTTGAGAAAATAGACGTTGTGACTTGTGAAGTCTCACTAGCTGATTGTCGTGGATCCATGGCTTCACTTTTTGAGTTTTTGATTTTTATATTCTGTTTTTTTTTTTTTTTTTTTTTTTTTTTTTTTTTTTTTTTTTTTTTTTTTTTTTTTTTTGTCAAGGATATTCTGGTTTATAAGTTTTTAAAAATGTGAAGATGATACACCAAATTTTATAAGTAATTTGAAAACTACACTCAATGTTTTAATAATTTGAAAACTACTCTTTTTAAATTAAAAATTTACCATAATACCCTTTATTTATTTATTTATTTAAATATTACTCAAATAATATTGTAAATACAATTAATTTTTTTTTTTTTTTAAAACAAAAATATTGGTAATTAATTTTTAATACATATATATTTTTTAAATATTTACTTTGTATAAAATAATTATTAGGATATAAATAATGAATAAATATTTAAAATTAATATTATTGATAATATTAGTTTGATGTATAATATATTCAAAATTGAATAATTGAAAATTATAGAATTTATAATAAATAAATATTCGTTAATATTTTTTGCTATGTTTTTGGTAGATTTATTTACATTAATTTATTAAGAAAGTCGATTTTTTTAACTATCGACCTATTTTTCTCTTCTATTGACTTAATTTTCTTCTCCGTCGACTTATTTTAAACAGTTGACTTATGTTTTAGTTGGTTAATTTATAACATTGTTTATTTTTTGAATTGTTGACTTGTTTTTTTTTGTTCATTGATTTATAATTTTTTTCTATCGACTTGTTTATTAATGGTAGACTTACTTCATTATTCGTTGACTTATTAATAAGGTTGATTTTTTGAACCGTCGACTTATATTCTGTTTTCATTGACTAAATTCACTTTCTATCGACACATAGTCGACTTATATTTTGATTAATTGATTTTTTTACATAGTCGACTTTTTTAAACTGTTGATTTATTCTTTTGATTTGTTGATTTATGATTTTTTTCACCGACTTATTTATTGTTGGCAGATTTATTTTATTTTATATTGACTTATTAATAAGATTGATATTTTGAACTGTTGACTTATATTTTATTTTTGTTGACTTAATTTTATTCTTTGTTGACTTATATAAAAACATGAGACTTATATTTTGGTTAATTGATTTTATATTATCGACTTTTTTCAACTATTGATTTATTTTATTTTATATAGAGATTCTTATTTTTGGTAATAATATTTTAATAAATTTTTTTTTAGAAAAATTCAATATAATGAATTAAAAAAAAATAAATATAGTGCAGTTAACTAAATGAAAAAATTGAAATTTTTTAAAAAAAATTATATATATATATATAATATATATTTTAGAATTAATTATTAATATAATGTTAGTCATTATCCNCATAAATCTAACTAACTTTTTAGAATCCATAAAAACAATTTTTTTGTTTTATCATATTTATATTCATAGTTTGTTATAAAATAATTAATTTTAAATTATATAATTTAACTTCAAAATGAAAATAATATGTATATTAGTTAAAAAAAATTTTAATCCGAATTTTAATTTAATTTAATATTAAATATAATAAATTAATTTTTAGTTATCACATATGTTAGTTTAAGATTTATCATTACCTAAAATT